>VWZG01003072.1:0-265925 GCA_013396735.1 Grallaria varia
TAAGAGAAACCTGTGGGCAGCACTTCACTGTCCCTAGAGGATGCAGTACCTCCTCGAAAACCACAGAGTTGGAACCCCACTTCCTCCTGAAAACCAAGTCTAAACCTCTTGCAGCCCCGTAGTTAGATACCTAAGGAAAGTGCTGCTTCTAGCCAAGGTAGACTACAACAGTGAAAGTTTACCTTCCCCTTTGTTTCAGAGGGGTCTGCAGAGTTCAGAACTTGATTCCTCCCCTTTAATTGCACCCCTATTACCCTAAAAATCAAAGCAATCCTCCCCTTCTGGGCATCCTGCTTCTAATCACTTACTACCCAATTGGCACCCAGTGGGGACACCCAGCCCCGCCTGTATCATGATCCTGAGGTTAGCTCAGTTGGTTAGAACACGGTGTAATAACACCTCCCTCATTTCAGCTTCTCTGAGTGGCTCCACACACCTGTGATGAGGCACATAAACCTCCCTAGGTCAGCAGAGGGACTAAAACGTGTGTGGGTTCAATAAACCTACAAAGTTGCTCCAATTCAGGGCGAAAGCACACTGAGGGCTAAGGTTTAGCAGAGGAGCAGGCAGCTGCTTTCACCTCAGCCACAGGCAGCATATCCTACAGGTCCTGCCCTACTCCCTCACACCCACAGGTGCAACAGGCACAGTTTCACTTCCACGCTGGAAAACAGGGCTCCTCAAGCAAGCCCAAGGGATGAGATCCTGACATCTCTCTAAGCTGAACAGCACAAGTAGCCAATCTGTGTGGGGCTGCTTACAAAGCACTCAAGTAGGGAACAGAAAGAGCATCAAAATCAAGTGCCTGCTTTTAGAAACGCGCTAAAAATACACTCTGCTAAAGGAGATGGCACAACAGTTAAACCACCTGCTAGGAAAATAATACTCAATTGCTGAAGTGCCTAAATACAAATATACATGATTTAGAGACTCTGGTTTGGGTAAAGACAGTTGGGATGGGACAATTTACAGGACAATTAACACCTCAGAGATGGCAGGCACTGGTTTTGCTGCTCTACTTCTCTTTTTGACTCCCCTGCTGACTTTGTCCCCCGTTAATCTCACACGGGCAACAAGGAAGAAGGCAAAGGTCTGTTTCTCTCTGTTTTGTCTTGTAAATTCTTTAGGATACAGCAGTTTCACCCAAACACAAAGATACAAAACAGCAACCTGAGACCTGGATCTGTGGGTTCAATTACCGGCAACCCACCTGCAGGCCGCGCTGCTGGACACCTCTGTAGCTGCTCCTCGTCCACAGGGGCTGGGAGGGTAACCTTTCCTCCTCTTCACCTGGGCTTTCAACATTCCTGTGCCATCCATCCCTCTCCATCCTGTGGCCATTTGCTCTTTGCAGCACTTAGAAAAAGGAACTAAAGTTGCCCAGTGTCCTGCTGTCGGTGCACAGCAAGAACCAGCTGCTCCTTAAAAGACGGGAAACCCCCACAAACTCAGCTGTGGGCCGAGCTTGTTAAATGGCGCCCGGGGGGCACCTCGTTAGTGCCTCAGGGTCCAGCACCTGCTGCTCCCCTCACAGCAAAGCCTCTGCTCAGTGGTGATGGGGCAAGTCTGGGAGTGCCAAGTTCCCAGCCTTTCCTTCTGCATCCTCAGTCCTGGGATTTGGGGAGCTCAGCACAAGGTGTGAGTTGGGTCTGGTTTTTCACTGCTGTTGCCTCAAAGGGTTCCCAGGTTCACAGCAGCAGGACACGTCCCTGGGTGTGTAGCATGTGTTCCTGCTGCTCACAATTCACAAAGCAAGCACAAATTAAGGACTTGTGCTGTGTCTTTGGTAGCTGACAGGTGATGGCAGATGGGCTGTGCTCCCACATTTGGACTTGACAGCTCAGCGTGCAGTGTCTTGTTTTTGTCCTGCCCGTGAAATACGCTGAATACAGACCTGCCAGACAAGATCAGAGCTTAAGTTAGATGTGAAATGACTTAAAATATTACCTACATATTGCAAGAGCTCTGAAAATGAAATATATCACATACTTTGTTCACTGAAAGATTCCAGGATAGAGTTACTGTGCAAGTTCCAATCTGAAGCAATTAAAACAAAGAAAGATTTCCTCTAACTTAAGTGCCATGGATCATAGCCCTTCACCTCCGTCTTTTTACATATCTTTACAGGAACAAGAAGTTAAAGACATACTTGCTACTTCTAGGTTTACATCTCACACAGACTGGAATTTAATTAACATTTTTCTGCAACTAAACTTGGAGAAGCACTTCAGAGCTGCTGCTCACAATGCAGAAGCCACTGAACAAATGATATTCTCATTAACGCTCTGCCTTTCCCTGCTGTGCAAGCCAAATCCTTGAACACTAAAAGCACCTCAGCATCAGCTGGGTTCACAGACATCCAGAGCAATTTTTCAAGCTCCCTGACTTTTATAGACCAGGGGGGAAGGGATTTGGTGTGCTTTAATCCATTCTATTATATGAACTCAGAAATAGTTTTCACTCTCTAGCACTATAAATTAAGCTGGCTGTAGTTATTCTATTCCTGATTATGCTGGAAGTTACTGGCAATAATTTGATGACTGTATTTTCTTGCCCTTTTTTTTTTTCTCTTACCTTCCAAATTAACCTGTGAATTTAGTTTCCCTGGTAGTAAGTAAATAATGCAACAAAATTGGACATAGTTGCCAACACATTCACATCTCAATGCCTGAAATTGTGGATGAACAAGTAAAAGCTTCTGTACTTTGTAGGTGGAATTTACTGTATTCCCTTCCCAGCTCTTTAGTCTGGAAGAACATGTCAGATGAGAAAATCACAATTTTTTTGCACTGCACTGCAGGGTTGTTTTCCATCTAGAAGACTAACCGCTTTTTCCATGTAAGTGAATTCACCTTTGCAAGTGTTTAGACAAATACTATCCCACTCCATTTAGAGACTGGAAAAACTCAGGTCAGGAATCATTTACGGATGGAGCTTCTGACTTGTGTCATGCAAGCTACTATTAAGCACAGCTAAAGATGGAAAAGAAACTGGGTTTTTAGAGTACTCATAAAAATATATGCAATTAGGGAGCAGATTCCATTTCTCGGCTTCCCCTCCTTTCCTCTGACCACTGTAACAACTTGTTTCCTAAACTGATAACAGAGAGAAAGCGAGGCTACTAGTGAGGCCACCCCTCGAGTGCTGTGTCCAGTTCTGGGTCCCTCACTACAAGAAGGACATTGAGGTGTTGGAGTGAGTCCAGAGAAGGGCAGTCAAACTGCTGAAGTATCTGGAGACTAAATCCTATGAGGAGAGCCTGAGGCAGCTGGAGCTGTTTATCCTGGAGAAAAGGCAGCTCAGGGGTGACCTTATGCCTCTCTACAACTACCTGAAAGGAGGTTGTAGCAATGTGGAGACCAGTCTCTTCCCCCTGGCAACCAGTGACAGAACAAGAGGACATAGCCTTAAGCTGTGCCAGGGGAGGTTCAGGTTGATCAGGAAGAATTTCTTCACTGAAAGGGTGGTTAAGCATTGAAACAGCCTGTCCTGGAGAGTGGCGGAGTCACCATCCCTGGAAGTGTTCAGGAAATCACTGGACATGGCACTTAATGCCATGGTCTAGTTGACATGGTGGTGTTTACTCAAGGGTCGGACTCAATGATCTTGGAGGTCTTTTCCAACCTAAATGATTCTGTGAAAGATGCACAGAGACTTGGATTACCACTGGGCAAGTTGGGGGGTACGCTACACAGTTTAGAGTGTAATACATAAGTTGCTTTTCTACAGAGTGATGGTATTCTTGGAGTCTAACTGTGCCTCTCATTCATGTGAATTAATAATCATGGCTTTGATTACTTCTTTCAATACAAAGTGTCAGTAAGCACAGCGGAGTCCAGCTCCCGGTTGGATACTTGGGACCTTAACAAATATCAGCTTCTAAAAGGTTCGGTAAAACTTACTAGGGATTGCACCAAACTCAGGTGCCCGTGTCAGTTATTGGCTGTTATTCTAACTGTAAGGACATGTCAGGTACACAGAAGACCATTCAGACAGCATGACTGTCCTAAAATGATAACTGTAGCATAATGCACTTGACAGTGAAAAAGCAACAATAGCTATTTTGGGAACAAAAGAAAAATACAGTGGATCTGGTGACTAAGTGTTCTGGTCCCCAGTGTAAAAGCAAAGTAGATCCCTGTCGTATTTAACTTGATTTCTTTGAATTAAACACTTACATTAAAGTTTCCCACAGTAGCTTTAATATTTAATGATGTATTCCACCAAAGGAAAGAACAAAATCTGTGCAAAGGTGTTTTGGGGGTTTTTTTGTGCATGTGAAATATTTATCAGCATATCTCTTTGGACAAGTATTTTTATCCCTCAGGTGGGGGAAAAAAACTTCCACGTACAAATCAGTTTCAAACCATTTTATTTTACAGCTTGAAAGTTTTCTATTCTCCTGCACCTCATGCCGTGACTTTGTTATTTCACTTGTTAATGAATGGTAATTAAATCTCTTTTGGCTGAAAAGGTTGGAGGGCTCCCGCTGTATTACAAAAACAATTTCTGAAAGTTACAGAAATGCCCAAGTGTCTAGAAATTAAGGCGTGAAGTTTGCCATGTTTTGAGTCCAAGTTTGCATCGCTTGGAAGGATTTAAGAGGGCAAACAGTGTGTCCCACTCAGTGTCCACAGCCTCCCCAGCTGAAGAGACATAATTATGTCACTTTGTATCCACCAGAGTAAACACAACTGTGCTCTTAATAATGTACATTGTGGCCACAAACTTCCTTGATCTCACTAACAACCGTAGCAAACACGGCCGAAACCCTATTATACACTCCCTACACAAAGAACTGCTACATGTGTACATCTAGGTAACGATTTTTTAATTTTGCATTTGCTCAGCAGGGCTTGAAACATCAGCCTATTAATTTTTCTTCTGTTTTCTCTTTTTTTTATTTTCAGGTGCTTTGAGTCAGAAGATAAATGGAGTGAGTCCTTACAACAGAAGTAGATAAAAGGGAAATAACTACATATTAAGGTGTTTGGTGGTGTTACAGTACTAAATAGAGACACATTATTGAAAAAGAAATATCTTCACTATTCACTTACATCAGTGCAGGCTTCTGCTGGCATAAAATGGGCAGATTTGGTCCACAGTTTATAAAAAAACCTATGTTAATTCCGATACAAAATGCAGTACAAAATATAAATGTAATAAAAAATATAATTCCAATGTAAAAATGCATTTTATTATATACAACAAATAACATTTTCCTGAAGGTGATACAATGATTTCAGCAGATTCTGAATCTCTTTGAAAATTATAGTTTTTCAAACAACCCACAAGTAAGGTTTAGCAAGAAACTGGGAACAGGAATGTGACTAGAGGAGTTGACTCTTAGGCTGCAATTTTGGGAAGAGGTCTGGTTAAAGGAAAGCCCCCTACGTTGAAGTGAGGTTCATCATGAGGCACGAGGGGTGGTAATTTCCTCTTCATATCCAGGCAGGATCTCTCTTTCTCCCTTTAAATAGAAACAAAGAAACAGAAAATACATATTTCATTCTGCAGGCCAGAGATGTTTACAAACTAAGGAAATCTGAGTCCCCCGGCATTTCTCTGATGCAACCACGTATCAAGAGATCATTAAAAAAAATTGTTGATTAAAGCCTGTTAGGCTAAACCGCCAAAACTAGGTGCCTGTTTGGATCTAATTACAAGCCTACTGATGGGTTTTGGAATTATTAAAGATTAGAAATAAATGAGCTTTCTTTGTGCTACTCCCCAAAATGGTCAGAGCACCTCATTAGAGCAAGTTTGTACATGAGCTCCATGACTTCAGATTTCTAATCACCATCCCATCCTAGCAAGAATACATCTCTTTTCAAACAAACAGCTACATTCATCAAAGGCACGATGGGGATGTATTTTTTCTTTGTTGAATTTTAATGAATATACAGTGTTACCTGTCTTCACATTTTAACAAAGTTCCAGTGATAATTACCCTGTCTGTGACATTTGCAGAAAACTAACATATGCTCTAGGTGCACTGATAGCCCTAGGAAGTTGTTCCCTCTGAGGATCCTGGAGGTCTTGAATTTGATGGCCTTAAGAGGAGGGAACAAGGATTAGCTGGTTCCACTCATGTGCTTGTGGAGATAAGCACAGCATTACAAATATGAAGGGCAGTTTCAAACTCACTGTGATGTAACTGGATGCTTCAGAGAGAGGTCCCGAGATATTTAAGATTAACCAGGTGGAGCTTTATGAAGTACTGGTTTATCTTAAGAGCAGAGGTCTCAAGGCTTTACAAAGATCACTGCCATTACTTTTATTTCAGAGTCACTGAGACCGAGACACAAACGTGAGTGCAACCACAACATCAGTACCTTTTCTCAGCCCCCAGTGAGGTAAAAGAAAACACTTTCTGTAATTAATATTTTTCCCTTTGTCCCTAAACAACTGTCAGGAGAGGAGAAAGTTCAGAGAAGCCCTGTCCAACGATGCATCCTTTTCCAAATTTAACCCATATAGAAGTGGGAGTATAGGCAAAAGATGACACAAATGAATGTAACCATGAAAACAATTTATAACTGGTTTTAATTCTATCAATGTAGCACTAATGGATATGCCAGCTGACGGCACTAAAAACTAACGTGCTGCACTTAGATGGCTCACCCTATCTCACTATTGAGCTTCCAGGTTTGGTGAGGGAAAATGATCCAGAATGCATGCTCATTCTTCCTTCATGCTCCCATGGAGACAACAAACAGATGTGCTCATCAGTATGGAAAATTCAATGCAACTGAATATTTGTAATATATTATGCAGAATTAATGTGCAAGCAGTCACATGCAAAAGCTCCCAGTTACTACAAACATCCCTTAGTGCAGTTATTTACATATACAGGACTGCTGGATCATGTCTCTGGTGTGGATTTAAGCTTCATATTTTCTCACCGATCCTTATCAAGATCAAAATGGAATCCTGGTGCCAGAAGCAGCTAGGAAAAGTAGTGATGCTGAAGGGCTGCAAGAAGCAGAAGGAAAGAACAGGAAGAGACAGAAAAAGAAAGGCCAAGATAACTGGGAAAGAATATTCAGAATCAGAGAGCAGAAAAAGAGATTTCAAATTCATGACCAAAATATTGAACACTGAATTCTCATTTTGAATAAAAAACAAAGATAAATTCCTCCTGTCACTTATATTCCTTCAGTATCACAGAGAAAGCTGCATTTGTTCAGTAGCAAGACTTCAAATCACAAATCAAAGCTATCTTGTGCAAATCAATAAAAGCTTTCGATGATAACTTTGTGTGGTTATCTGAGAGTATTAATTCTCTTTCACAGCAGGGTAGTCAATAATGCTGTTAATGCTATTATCCTACAGGATCCTCTTTTTATTAGTAAAACCAGCTACATTTATTTCAGACGATGTTAACATTAGCCAACAGGATAGAGATCAAGTCAGTGGTTTTGTGTCAGCTGGGATTTAGAGCAACCTGGTAACTTTATGAAGCACATGGCCCTGGCTCGTTGGCATCCACACCCAGGCACTGCCTCTCCAGCCCTGCCTGAGGTGTGGGATGGCTGTATGTGAGGGGAGAAGGGCTCCTGAGGGAAGGCCCTGACTGCACAACAGGCTCTCTCTACTACAGAAAGCAAAGGACGTGTCTCACACAATTGGCAGGTTGGAGAAGAAAGGCTGCACGGGGTTGTTCCCTCTGCACTGCTGGTGGCCAACACAAAGCATAGCCTGGAGACCACAGAAGCTGCAGTTATCCAAGGACTGATACGCCCAGTAATACCTTTGTGTCCTTCAAAGCAGGATGTAGTCCAACAGGTTTAACTAGGGAACAAAACAATGGGGGACAGAGCACCTGGACACCTCTCAGCAGCCGCAAGACAGAAGTGCAAGGTGGGGCTGGCAGCACAGTGCTGGTGCCTTCTGAGCCTGTGGTGAGGGCACATCCTGCTGAAGCACCAACAGCATCTGAATGCACTTTCAAAACACAGATGTCCCAAAGACACCATGCACAGACAGCTGCCCACAAGAACAACAACCTGACAAGCTGTGCTAATAGCAGATAGGTACCCTGACCCCACAAACAGGGTATCCAGCACTAACTGACCTGCAACACGAAATGTCATCCACTGTATATGATTAACACACCAGTTCAGTCACCATCAACTCACATAGTACTTTTTGTTTTACTTTAAAGCAGTTATGTCCCTAACAAGTGGAGTTTTTATGACAGGAATTAGTTCTAGGTGAAATATAACAAAAAAGCGTTTCTCCTTATCTGATGAACAGAAAGAGACATGATGCCAGGCTCCAAAATGGAAACACCAAAACGACTATGAAGAGGACATTTAGCTGCTGGAAATGGATTATCAAGCATTATGGAAGCCTCACATACTTATCCTAAAGCTCCAGGAAGGCCATTAGCACTGCACAATTGTTGCTAATTCCAAACATTAAGGTAATGTTATGCAATTTGCAGATGGACAAAAGTCACTGGTTATCACTGATTATTTTGTTAATTTAGTCATCAAATTCATTTCCTGGCTGAAATAGGATTAAGGAAGAAAAGATACAGGCAGCTTTGAATTATTTTCAGCAAGGCAGAGAACTGTTTGCTTTAGTGTGTGAGGAAGGGACAGGCTGTGGATGGAACCAGATGGAAAGACAAAAGGCTCTCTGTGTACACAGAAAAACTTGGTAACAGATCACATCAACTGACTGCAGAAATACAAGAAATTTCTCTTTAAAAGTAAAGTCCATCTACAGCACCTCAGCAAGTTTTCAGATGACACCAAGCTGAGTGGTCCAGTTGACTCACCGGAGGAATGGGATGCCATCCAGAGGGATCTAGACAAGCTCAAGAAATGGGCCCACAGGAATATCATGAGGTTTAATAAGGCCAAGTGCACAGTGCTGCACCTAGGTAGGGGCAACCCCTGGTATCAACCCAGGCTGGGGGATGAACAGATCAAGAGCAGCCGTGCTGAGAAGGAGTTAGGGATGCTGATGGATGAAAAGCTGGACATGAGCCAGCAATGTGTGCCCACAGCCCAGATAGCCTGCTGCAATAGCACGGGGGGGTAACAGTTTTAAACTAAAGGAGGGTAGATTTAGACTAGACATAAGGAGGAAATTTCCTATTATGAGGGTGGTGAAATGTTGGAACATGTTACCCAGAGAGGTGGTGGACGCCTCATTCCTGGAAACGTTCAAGGTCAGGTTCGATGGTGCTCTGAACAACCTCATCTGGTTGAAAATGTCCCTGCTCATTGCAGGGGGGTTGGACTAGGTGACCTTTAAAGGTCCTTTCCAACCCACACTGTTCTATAATTCTATGCTTCGATGTGAAAGACCAGACACTAATCTGTGTCCTCTGGGTATCATCTCACTGGTATGAATAATTTAATGGGACTGCAGAACGTGTTCTGCAACATCTCTGCTGGATGTTCTTGTCCTGGCCATAGATCATGGTAAATCTAGACCAGACTGAAGTAACGCAAAGGATAACATTCAGGAAAATTAGGCAACAATGCTATATCACCTCAGTCAAATCTGGCAACATTCTGATCAGAAGGGTAAAGTGGGGTCTAAAAACAAAAATCTACTTATGCAAAAAGTTTTGTAAACAAAACTGTTATTTTCTCATACTTGTTCTGTTGCTCTTTTTGTTTCTGAGCTAGATATTTCTTTTTCACATTTACAAGCTCGTTGTGAAGTCTTTCAATTTCACGTTTGTATTCTTTGCACTGTGCTTCATACACGTTCAGTTCTGAGGACAAAACCTAAAAAACAAAAGACAAATAGCAGAAACAGGAGATATTAGTTTCATTTACACATAAGTGAGTACTTTTACGAGCACTTTCTCATTTCATATAAGATGATGTAAGACATCACCATTTTATACAACTCTTTTTCCATTGTGATGTTTCATTTGATCACCACTGTTCACCTAAGGGCAACTCACAAAATTAAGGTTATGCCATTTAACCACAATACAACAAGTAAAATATGCTCAAAGTTTTATGGGAATCGTATTAATACATACGTTAGCTCTTCATTTCTGGGACGTAAATTTGGGTGAAAACCCAAAATGAATGTCTTAAAAAATAATGACTCAGGGAATTATTTAATAATAAAGGGGTCTATTCACAGGGATCCACGGTTAAGTGGAGTAATTCAATCCAAATGGGCAAAGTAGTACCAGGCAGTGTAAATATTAATACAATCCCACATTCATGCAAATCAGTAAAATTTTTGAAAAGTAAGAGCATGCATAGTGTTTTTTCTTTCTTTCAAAAGGAGAATAGCTTGACCTGGCACCCCAAAATGTTATGCACACCAGCACACTACAGCACACTGTGCTTGAAACATAGAGCAGCAATTGACTGCATTAAGGACAAATAAGGCCCATACGGAAAACTTCAAATCACATTCAGTGTAGCTAAACTCTGGCTTCTGTTTTACATTTTCTACATTGTTTTTCTTCTCCATGGAAAGCTAAGATTTGCATAACAGCCTTTTTGTTTCCTAAGAGCCCATCTGCTCCTGCATTTTTTTCCTCATGGTAAGTATAGACGTAATTATGATGCAGTGAAGAGGAGATGATGACTTCAACAGAGAGAGGAGCTGTAGAAGTAGATGAACTCCTGGGGTGACTGATCTCTCATGCAGGAAAGAACAAGGGAAGATCAGCTTATTCATAGAGTATCATAGAATTCTATCAGAGAATCACTTTTCAAGATCATACTTTTAAAATTTCCTACAAAATTGTTTGGGAACCAGGAAATCCTCCCTTCTACTGACAGGGGGTTAGAACAGGTTCCTCCCATCATCCCCATAAAATCTGCAAGTCTAATATACATGTACATGTTGCAAGAGAAATAACAGTAATTTAAGACTAGATTCTCAATATATTCCCACTAGTTTGTTAAAGAGAAAACTAAATGTCTTCGATTTGCTTCTTAAAGATCTTACTTGTCTAAGAAAAGGGAAGGAGAACCAGCTTAATGAAAAGCTGGCAGTATCCCAGAATGCCCATGCACAAAACGCATTTATAGCATTGTGCTGCACACTCATATTCTAATAAGACTTTTCCTTTATTTTAATGAAACAAACTAGCACAATGTGTAAAACAGTTCTCTCGCTGCTACTGGTTCTCCCTTGAGGAGATGCAGTATGAACCTTATTTTCCAGATCTAATCTACTAGGGCATGCACTCCATCCATTGGAGACGTTCCTCCCTCCCCAGGACTCTGCAAGGCTGGCAGCCTCTCAGCCAGAGGCAGGGGGCAACTCTCACTTTCAGCTGTTTCGTCTTCTCTCGCAGCGTGTGCCGGTATTGCTGCAGCTGTTCCATGGCTTCGGGCCCCGGCTGCCGGGCCACCACTTGCCTCAGCTCCACGTACAGTTTCTCCTTTTCCTAAGGAAAAGTCAAGAGGAAGAGCTCTTATAAAACCACTGTAGCAGCAGCACAGCCTGTGATGAAATCAACTTCATGGTAAATTGAAATTCAATCAGGAAGAAATGTGGAGAAACAAATCTGTGCGTGTGTCAGTCTTTCCTCGCTAGCCATAAGGTATTTAAAGTTGTTGTGATAGCAATGGGAGAGCTCATTAAGAGAAACACCCAGCTACTTTGAACCATGAATGAAATACTCTTAAACACCACCATCAGTGAGCACAATCCACCACAGAGAATGTACAACAGTCACTGGAAGAGTATCTAGGGCTGGGAAATCAATCACTAGGAACTGTGCTTATTGCAATCTTTCTTATGAGTCACACTGCTTTCCATTAAGGATGACAGTGGCACCCAACAGGATGTGAGCAGGCTACAGAAATGTCAGGGAAGGACTGTACGAAAGAATAACATCTTCCAAAGAAAATCCTGCAAAGCACGTGTACACATACACACACGCACAGACTTTTTATATGTATTTATATATAACCTTTCAGTTTAACTGCAGGGGCTCTGGGAAAGGGAAAGAAAGTACAAACAGCAACAACTATGACTAGCACAATTACCACCAGGTAATTTTATTTTGTCATGTGTCTCCTGTTCCTTTATGCTGGAAGAGTAATGCTTGTGGGAATTGTATATAGTCATGCCTGAACAGAAACCACACCATAGAGCCACTTACAGCTCTCTGTACTGAAATGCTGCTTTCAGCTGTGTTTTGAGGATGTACTTGTTTTCAGTATGAAGAATAAAGCTGTGAGCAAAGCCACCTTCATAGTTTTGCATATTGCAATAGTGTTGGTATCTACCCTGTGAAACTAATATCATTATTATTTAACATTATTTAGTAAGATCACATCCTTTTCTGGTACCTAGAGAGCTGGAATTAGAAAAGACACTACAAGACAGAAGATTTAACTGAGGAAGACAAAAATGCCAAGAAGGAGGCAGGATAGCTGATTATTTACATTAACAAAAACCCTTTCAGCTGACTTTTTTATAAGCTCCATCTACAACTCTTAGCACAGAATTCTTCCATCAATGTTGGAAATGGTGCCTCCACATCATCTAGAATTGCTACATTTGGTCTTGCTTAATGGTTGAGCCAGGATTTTCAGAAGTTGCTTGTAATTTTGAAGATGTAAAATTTTAGATGCCCAGTCTTAAAGAGCATAAGGAGTCTCGAGTTTTTAGACCTCATCATTTTCTGAAAACTATGCACTACAATGGTGACAAGGTGGGACCCAGAAATGGAATCCATTGAAATCATACATTAATTTTGCAAGCATTGCCCTTAAACTCTGAAGATTACTGAGGAAGAGTTCCTTATAATTGAAGATGTTCACAGTTTATCGCCAGAAAAATCAAAGCCTTCCGAGACTCGGACTGAAGTCTGCACAGGGGCAAAAATTAAATTCATAATTCATTCTGAGTAGAGAGTTGTTATACCACAATAAGTGGTTTCCACTAACAGCTTTTCTTTCTGAGGAAGTAACATTTCACTGCAAGGTAAAAACAACAGCAGAAGAAAAATCTGTCTTGTTAAAATCTGGCTGGTCAGTATTAACATTTCACCCCTAAATGTATCATAGATTTGTATTTTGGAAGAGTGTAATGGTAATTTGGATAAATATGGAGCAGTAGATGGATTGAAGGTCTTATGTGCAATTGCTTTCCAATTTTTTTTCTCTCCTAACCCTCTGCAATGGCCAAGTAAGCTCTTCAAACACTGTGCAATGGTGTGTATAATAACCTCATTTAGAGACAAAGCATGCAATTCTATTATAAGGAGAATCTATCTTATGCAACAGAGACCCGTTAGCTGTCCAATGCATATTGTCTCCATAATCCAACAGAGGCAGAACCAGATGTCTTATAATGCATATCCTGTCCTTCCTTGCTAAGCATTGTCCATCTCTTTTACATCTAGTCAATTAATTTGTCACTGGGTTAGAAGCACCATATGTCAGCAAAACATTTAAAAGAAAACCCTGTATACTTTTTTCCTCATCAGCAGAAGTCTGTATTCACAGGTTGGCATTTCTATAATTTCTGACATTTAACCTCAGGATGGCAAAAGAAAAATTAAAGAAATCAATTAACTTCAATTCATTTTAGAAACAGCAACCACCAGAGTAAATCTAAGTGAGTTGTGTAGTACATGTAGTTCTACCACCAAAAACAGTTTGCTTACAGCAGGTACATAAGAAATGAGGAATGCCCAGGAAAAAAAAAATCAGCACAAAGTTAATAAAGAAAAATTTTGTTTTCTGTAATAGATTAAGTCAATCCATTATGATTGGGTGTCTTTGTCTTGTCCCAAACTGGCTCCTCCCACACTTTCTTGCATCCTCAAGTCAGGCTGCAATCACAACATACATCTTGCCAAATTATGCAGTTTTGAGATTAAAAGAACTTAAGAACCAAAAACACACTGCAAGACACAACCCTTCTACTTGGGGAGGTGAAGGAAGATCCATCACTGTAACTCCATGTTGTTAAGCCTTCATTGGTAAGAGTAAAACACATGTTCAGATCAGGTCTAGGCCAGTAACAAAGCTTTTTATGTGATCATTCCACAGCAAAATTCCCATGAAATTCAGCAGGTTTTTGACTGGAGGACCGAACACATATCATGTCAACCAGATTCATTGGTTTATGACATAAAACAAGCCATGGTGATGGTGGAGAGATGTTGGGACATTCATTTTGTGTATGTAGGGCACACAGGGACACTCAGATTGAGAGTTACAATCAAATTTCAGGCATTCCAAAGAGAATTTCAGCACCTCTGTGAACACCCACTGTAAAAATTGTGTAAATAAAACTGCACATTATTTTTAGAATAACGCTTCCTGTCTTAGATTTGTGTTCCAGGGAATCTCCAAGGAGATCACAGACCTGCCTGTAGGCTCAGACCTGCCAATAAGTTTCTTCATCTCTAAGTCTCTCACCCATTAATTTGGAAAGAGAGGGTGGGGAAGTGAGTGGTGCTTTCCCCTAAATTTAACTAGGTGCTGTCTCAGCCATATTCAGTAGTTCTCCTGGCCTGCTTGCTCTACAGTGAACTGAGAAATAAATAATTTTCTTCTGCAGAAGACTGGCTCATGTCTGGCAAATTTCAATTGATTCTCCAGGATAAAGTGGTCACACATTGGCTCAGTCTACAGCAGAAGAATCACTTTTGCCAGCAAAATCCTTGAGAAGAAGCTATTGCTGCTGACCAGCACAGCCCAATTTGTTTTTCCCAGTGAGAAGGATGATCAGCACCATCAGACACAAAGTGACAGCAAGGCATTCACTGCTTTGACAGGGAGTGGGAGGCAGTCATCAGTTCCAGGCTGGAGTAGACCATTGTACCTCATATTAGCTCTCAAGACGTGACTCCATTTTATCTCACCCTGTGCCTCACCATGACACCAGGAAACTCCTGAAATGACCCATCTTATTAGTTAGCCCAGGGTCTCATTCTGAGCCAGAGACAATGGACGACCATATATTTAATGAATATGTATTCACAGCAGAAATAGGCCCTGAAGTGAGAAGCTCCTCACTTTTATCAGATTTTATATCCAAGTAGAGAATTCAATAAATTTACCTGGCACAGCAGCACCCCAACAGCCTTTTCCACCAGGCCCACAAAAAAACCTATTGTGCATGAAAAGCTTTCTATCACAGAATTATTAAAAACAAGACAAGACAAAACAAAACAAACAACAAACAAACACCAAAAAAATCCAAAAGCCTTTGACTCAAGAGTAAATTTCATTTATGTCAGCTCCTGTCTCCAGCAACTGGGATAAAGCAAAAACCCAACAAGATAAAGATGTAGTGCTAAAGTGTGCAATGTAGTGCATGGCAGCAAACTCCAAAACATTCAACCTAGCTAAAAATGCCTTTTTTAATTAGTGAGGTGGAGGAAGCAATGTAGTAACCATGTAAGAACTCCATAGCTCCTCATGGCTTTGGTGTGGATAACAAGTCAGCCAAGGTGCCACAGGGGGGGTTTCTTGTTTATTGGCACTATAACCAAAATGTCAGCACTGGCCTGAACTCCTGAGCCATTTTGTTTACGATGCAATGCAGCAGCAGAGCATCCTTAAGGGACTGTGATTCCTTTTCATAAGCATTAAACAGGACACTGAAATCTGGATTAAATATCTACATAGATATACACATCTAGTCACAGTCATCTTACCCATATAAGCTGCACATTTATTTGTGTGTTTCCACACACTTAACAATAGCCATTGGCTCAGGACATCTATCTTTAAAAGTTTTAGGAGGTGAAGACAAAAATTAGCATATGGTGACCTTCCCAAATTTTATAATAACAAAAGCGAGTTGTCTCCAGCACTATGAGAAATGTGCAGTATAAACTTTCTGTATAAACACTTTTCAAAAGCTCCTGTTCCTTCTTGTCTATTCCACATCCATCAGCAAACACCTTTGCAAGTATGCCGCTCCCTGGAACAATTTCTATTTTCATCATCATCTAGACGCTTCTTTAACAGTGAACTTTTTTTATTGGGTAAATTAATTATGTTTGAAACAGGACATTGAGGCCCTTAAGTAGTGTGGCAACACTAACACTGCATTAGATGTTTTGGGTTTTCTTGTTAAAACACTGCCACCAACTTGAATGAAAGGCTGGGATAACGCCATCTTTGGTGAAATCTGCACCACTCAAGATGGAGTTAAAATAAACCCATCTTGTAACTTATTGCTTCAGTTGATAATGCTTCTCAAGAGCAAATCTGTCTACTCTAGCACAGACAAAACTGCAACAAATCGACTGGCATTTTCAAAACAGCTTCATGAGAGAGGAAAAAACCTTGGGGCATCTTTTAAGTCTTCACCCCTGTCTCATTTTTGCAACAGTAAGAGCTGAATGTGGCTCTATTACCATCTTCCAGGAACAATACAGTCTGAAAATTTCCAGCTGAAGTGCAATTGCAAGTTCTTATTATTTTTATTAGTATCGTTAGTTACTGTTACTATTGGATCCTTCTTAGGTGGGTTGTGGGAAAACGGGGGTTTTTTCCCAGTGAACAAATAGGTTACATATACTCCTCTCCTATCAGCTTCTGAACCCTGAGACACCAGGATAACAATCCATCAGAAGGAAATGGCATGGATGTGTCCTGCTGAAATAACATCTGCTATGCCCTTTTTACTATGGGCAATACAGAAGAGTTTATAAAATCATTAATCACAGTAGCTCATTTAATCACAGTGATATACTTTACATTGCATAGTAGCAACTTATTATCTCCTGTTCTATATGTGTGACCAGAAACACACACATATGCATGCAAAAGAAAAGGGAGCTGTTCCTTGAAAGTGAGAATTGCCCCTGACAATAATATGGATTGATGTAAATATTCCAACTATTTCCACACTGCCAGAAGCTTGACAACTGGGTTTAACAGAGCTCTAAACAAACCTTTGTTTCACATTCTAGTAGCAACTTCTCTTAAAGTGTCCTGGAGGAGATTCAGAGGTTGATAAAAATCTTATCAACAAGGAATCTAAATATTCGAAGTGAATAAGTCTGCAAAGCAAACGAAAATATAATTGCTTTATATAATAATTATTGTATAACAATTGCTTTATACAGAGTTTAAAGGGAAAAAAATTTGTCTCTTCTTCAAATCTAGACTACTTGACCTAAAACCTCTTTATTATACTATCAGTGTAACAGCATGTATTTTAGCTATTCAATAGCCATTTCAATTTTTAAAATATCAGATGAATCAAAGAAGAATTATCAGAGCTCTACTGATAATGATGAGCTGTTCCTCCAGGTGAAGGCTTGAGATGGAGATTCTCAGCAGACCCAGCTTCTGCTCTCACTTCAGACTGATCTGACAGATGACCTCAAGGGGTCAGAGAAATTGCAGAGCTCCTTCTAAAAACACCTATTTGTAAGTTACGCACCGACATCTCTTTAATCACCTGCAAGACTTAAATCCTTAGATTTCTCTGAAAGATGAGAGCAATTCACTTCAAGTCCTTTGGTGTTCTGGAATTGCTACCTCTGAACAGCTGTCTCAAAGTCAAGCCACCACTTAAATCTACAAATACCTGTCTAACAAGGCAGTAAAGCCTACATTCATCTTTTTGACAGGATGGCAGAGTTTCCCTGCATATGTCAAGTACCTCAGGGAAGAAAGACCGGTCTCCTGTTACACTTTGGAACCTATTAAGAAATAACAGTACATCTAAGAAACACACACAGCAGTTCTGAAATAATGAATGTTTTAATGCATGACTTCCTTCAGACTCACTGTAATTAGAGATGAGCCTCTGCTGTCCTTTGAGGAGTTCTGTTTCAGCTCCCCTTACCTGCTTCTTAAAATTCAAAGAAATAAAAAGAGGACTAAAGGAAGGGGAAAGACATTGAATCCTAATATTCATGTAAAGACAACTGCTGTACCCAAGTGTGTCATCCCCTGTTTAAGATTACAGCTATATCTACTAAGACAGGTGTGGGAAGACTTGAGCTCTGAGCCTAGAAGATGTGGATCAGCTTCCTGACATGACATTTCTGGACGTCTTGAGAGAAGAATGGAGAAATGGGTTTCTTTCTACACCTGTTTGTGTCCCCATCTGTCCAATTTTAAGCTCCCTTTCTGAAAAAACCCAACCAAACACTGTGACTCTGCCTGCCTCTAAAGTTCTGCAAAACAGCCTTAGCCTGCAGCATCTTTCTGCATGTGTTCTCTCAACAACAGCACCATTCACACTCCTGTAAGTAGGAAAATAACTGAACTAGAATTGATAAAATCTAGTTTGTCCCTGTGGAATGACCTTTTTTTTTTTTTTTTGTGAGGTTTTGTTGTTGTTGTTGCAACTGTCATGCAAAATAGTAATCCATCACTGAATGGGATGCTGTAGATTGTCTTTATCTTTCTGCTGAAGGAAGAGAACACTTTTGCCTTAATGGAAGAACACCTGAACAGTAAAGAACATACATCTGGCTCTGGGCCATGCTACATAACCTGGGCTTGTGAACACATTGCTGCACTGCTCTCACACATCTCCAGTATTTTAACTTCTCTAGCAGCTTCTGGATGGCTGACAGTCAGTATTGGATTGCTAACAGCACTGCAAAGTTTGTGCACTGCAATGTATTCAGTCAGCAGAGAGACTCATTTATTTTCCCTTAACAAGATAACTGGTTGATTAATATACTTTACCCTGGGGTGCACAGCAGATTTATTTCCTTCCCAGATACATGCTGAACACAGGAATGAGGAGTAAACAAGTTTGTTTTCAGTTATTTGTTATTTACTGGGATAATTCCTGATTTTTTTACCCAAGCTTTATTCTAGCAAAACAATGGTGAGCTAAGGGCAATTCTGACTGTGTAAGAACTTTAGGAATGGACGATTTTACAAAATATTTTCAGTCCAATGACACAAAGCATCCATGCTCAGGATTACTGCGCTCAAACCAAACAAAATGCATTTGAATATTTTGGTGATTAGTGTTTCTGGTTTTTTGATGCAGATTTCAGATGACAGTACTGTATCTTAGGTTTTTATATGGCCTCCTCATTTCTGTATCTGAATGCAATTAAATCTTTAAAGTACACAGGCTGAAGTATTGCTACCAGCTAGGGCAGATCCCCTTCAATGAGAGTTCTGGACACAGAGTTGCTACAACTTCACTAAAACTCCTTGAAGACATGCAGAAATGACACTCAGTCTGACAGTCCTCCAGAACCTCCACGCTGAGTGAGACAATACCTCTTCTCCTTGTTTTTCAGACACACCAGGCCTAGACTCCAGCAACGGGTTAGGAGTGTGGGAGAAAACTCACAACCCTAAACCACAGTGTACTTGAAGCCAACAACACTTCACACACACTTCACTTCATGGACTGGGAGCACATGTATTAGAATGCAGCAAACAAATCCATACCTGACATTCATCTATGAAGGAGAGTATTTGTGTAATTAAATCAATCTTGCATGACATGGAGGGATGACATCTGATGACCCACTGGAGTTCTTGTTCAAGCTCAAACTCAAGTAAATATACCAATTGTCCTAAAAAACTTGTAAAATAGATTAAGCATTCATGTACATTTGCCATCTATAAACCCTAAGGGATTTTTACTCTGCCTGCAAGTTCCCCATCTGAATATTTCTGCCTAAAACATTGTTAGAGGAGCTAAAAATGGTGCAGATCCCCAGAAGTTATTTTGATCTGTTTTCTTAAAATTTCTCAAATAAATTTGCACCTTGCATCTGTCCAAAACTATTTATCATGGGAAATCTGTTTTGTTTATGAGGGTAGTGTAGCTCCAGAAAGATTCAGTAAAAATTAAACTCTTCCACTAAGAAAATTAATCACCAGAAATGTTTTGTTTGATCTCTAAATAATCTGATCGCTTCCCATTTCTCAGTGTCAAAAATATTTGCACTATTTTTATTGGAAAATTATTTTCTTACTTTAAAGAGCAGCCTCTCATTATCTTCACCTGGTGACATTAAAGTGATTAGCATCTTTCCTATCTGATTTTCAAAAAACCTTGTTTAAACAAACACTAAAAAAAAGAAAAAGGTCTATTTTCCTGGGAAGACTTTATTCTCTTCCATTTGAATTGCAACATATGTGGGAGGAGGCAAAGAATCTAAATGTCAGCATGTTTTAAGAGTAGTTTATCATGCCGTAAGTTTCTATAGCATAGAGCATCTTCTAATTCTTGATGGACTGAGATTAGAAGGGCTAAAATAAACTAATGTGCCAAGAAGTGCACTAAAAATACACAGAAATAGAAATCAATTCCTTTCTCAGGAGAGCTATGGTAAGAACAGAACATGCCTCAAATAGCTTACAAACTACTAGGGCTTACACAAAACTTTCAGGTAGATATGTAGACCCTCAATAGACCTTCACATAGGTGATTCACACCTCTCCTGTTTTTGAGGTATGATTACTTACTCCATCATCACCAGACTGTATATGAGTCCTGGTAAGTTGCATCAAGAATTAACACAATGATCCTACAACAGGCTCAGTGTAAGTGGTTCTACCCTACTCACAGAACCTTACTGGCTACACAATACATTTTAAAAGAAATAAATAGTTAAATTAACTAGAAAAAATTATCAGTGTCAGAACAAAAGGTACTAGAGAAATTCTCATTGCATGGAAAAACCACCATGTCAGGCATAGAATCACTAAAAGACATTAATCCACTTACTGTCAAAGCTAAAATCCCCAATCAAAATCCTAGTTCAGCAACCTTTCAAACACAGAAAAGGAAAATAAAAGAACTGCGCAAGAAGGAAATAATCTGGAAAAGTAATTCTGAAGGATGCTTGATGCATTAGGTACCTCCATGTGTCACTTTATCCTGCATTGGAGACTCGAGTTCAAATAAGCTTCAAGATACTGGACTGAAATTAATTTGATGGCGCTCAATCAGTAGACTTGTGCATCACAATATTGAGCTAGTAATAAGCTATTTTTCATTCGTCACTAGTTAGAACTGAGTTACAACTGGAGCTCATGGGCATAAATTACTTTTTTCATTTCCAAAAAAAAGGTATCCTGTATTTGGAGTCTTAATGCCAAGTCTGGGCAATTCTTACAGTGTGCCTTTGACACAACAGTGCCTAGTTCTGCATGACACTGGGGAAGTAAACTTTTTCTTTAAGATTAATACCCAGCAGAAAGCCAAAAGATAAATGTTAGGCCTCACTGTATTTCTCATTTCTATATTTCAATGCAAATCCCTTGAAATTCTGGCCACCAGCTTAGAACTGGAGTCATTAACTCAAAACCCACACTCCACCGGGTACTGCTTTCTCTCTCCTAAGTGCATAACAACACTTAGGTTTTTACAAGGACAGGAAAGCATTTTTCTGAGTTCTTTTTCCCACGTCAGGAACCATTTGATCAATGGTTTGAAATTTCGGCAGCTTAGCTTTCATGGAATACCAGGTTGGAAGGGAACCTCAAAGATCATGGGGTTCGACCTTTCTTTCATTCTCAATTGCTTATACTGACAACCAGTACACATCTATGAGAGCAAACAGTAAATTTGTAGTCCCTTTAATGGGACTATTCATGCAAGGGCTTTGGGTTTAGATCTTCAACTGGCACCTTTTAAATCTCTGAATCACAGAATACCAGCTTGTGGAAGGCAACTTCAAGGATCATGTGGTCCAGTCTTTTCTCAGCAAAAGCACTATCTAGATAAGATGTCCAAGTACCCTGGATCTTTAAAGTGTCCAGCACTTCCCTGGGGAGATTATTCCAATGGCTTCCAATCATTCTCATTGTGAACAAATTTCCTCTTGTGTCCAATCAGTTGTTGACTATTTCACTTCCCCTATCTAACAGTGGGCCAATGTTTTTCTTCTGTTTTTGGTTGTTGTTTACATACCTGAAGAACCCTTTCTTGTGGTTTTGGACATCTCTAGCCAATTTCAATTCATTTAGTGGTGCAATCCCTTTGTGCTGACATGGCTATGCCAGCTACTGGCTATGCAATTAGATGCAATTTTATTGGCAAGAAAGTCTTCTGCTGTTCAGGAGCTGGTACAAGCTAAATCAGAAAAATGACCATTTTTGCTAGTAGGAATGGTGCCTTTAAGCATAGAAAATGCCTAATGCTCAATATACTCACTCCTTTAATTGACAGCTGAGAGAACCACTAGGTTGAGCTGCAAGATAGGGCATTAATCCTGTGCTTCCAGAGGAAGTCAAATCCTCCAGGAAATAGAGATAGAAGAGAGCCAAGTCCTAGTACAGCATAAAAAGCTAAAAAGAAAATTTCCCTTTTAATTTTCAGATGGAAAAATCCCTTCAAAAGGCTGACTTCATATATAAATGATAAAGGAGCAGTAAAGAAAGGATTGTATTTTGCAGTGGATTTTGCAGTTCACCTGTAAGTTTCAGTGCCTACAAAGCACTTTCCCAAACTATCTCGGCTGAAATGTCTCTAAAGCAAGGATGACAGAGAAACAATAATGGGAAGGTCAAAAGGACTTTTAGGGATTCTACAGTCATTAGTTTCCTGAAGTGAACTGCCGTTATTTTTATTAAAATAGACAATACTGCCAAAAACCTCCCCAACTCAGACAATCTACCCTACCTGTAACATGCAAGTAAGTGATACTCTCAAATCCAAGCAGAATCTACACCACGGACCAAAAATATGCAAATGCTGAATTTGAGACAGTATAGTAAATCTCAGTCATGTTGAAGCTGTCAAGATAAAATCTCAGATAAAACTGAACTGAGACTTAAGAATACCCAAATAAAGGTAGGCAATAGGAGAGTATTCCCTAATTTTTCCTAGTGGGCTGTCAGATAAGAAAATCTCTTACTCAGCATTTGAGCACACATTTCTGTATTATTCTGTATTATAGAAGCTACTTGAGCACTGTGAGAGGGACGAAGAACCTTGCAGAAGTATGCCACATGAAACTCCCAAACTAGGGAAAGAAATTATTTTCAGAGGGACTGGGCCTTCATACGCTGGGCTGGAAAAAAAATTATACAAGATAGAAAAAAAGTAGTATTTCAGATAATAAAGGGGTGGGGGGGGGTGTGTAACAAATACGGATAAGCAAATTCCAAAGCTCCTTTATTTCTTGGGAGAAAACTTTGATTTCAGTAGCTGCCAGCCTGCCTAAACTCACATGGTAATACACTGTTCTAAAGCAGATTTCTTTAGGAAACTGTAGTACCATGTACCACCTCTGAGAAATAAAGACGGTTATTTATATGTTCAGCCACTATAGCAACAAGCATCTCAAATTGGGCAGAACAGTTCTACTACCAAGTTAGTACAAATAAAATAAAACACCTGCCTACTTTGAGTGTTTAGCTACTGAATTGAGTCATATCTCTAATATATTCATTCACACACCACTCTAAGAATGGAAATTATTTTATTCCCTTTTTTTCTTGATGGGAGGCATGCAAAAGCTAAGGAACCTGCCCAAGGTCCCAAAGAATCTCCTACTCTCCCCTCACAGTATCTCACAATACCTGAAAAGGAACTCTGCTGGAGACAGCAGCATCCCTTCTACCCCTCCGACTCTCTGTCAGTGGGACATTAAGTTCTCTGGAGGAATTGAAACTTAGCTCAACACTAGGCTCAATACAAGGACATGTGGGTGCTATCTGGCCGTAATCTCTGAGTCAGATATATGAGCTAATCATGCCTTTTGCCCTTGCACTCTTTGAAGCTATGAGCTCAAGACACTACCAGTCTGGAAGCATCACATCCTGACTTCCCAGTCCTGGGCTTTGATTGCTGACAATTAAACAATAGATTAAAAATACATAGGTACAGGAAAACAATGCTTTCACTATTACATGCAAGCATTAAATATGACACATTTGCCTCTGCCTCCCTGCACAAATAATCCAGGTTGTACTTCTTTTTTACATTTATGAACACTCTTCTGAGATGACTGACAAAAGAGGCAACTGACATATAATGTGAATCTTTATGCTGTTATCCATTCCAAGACATGCAGCTGAATAAAATTCTGCTCAGTCAGACATAAAATCAAATTAGAGGAGTTCGCTCTGAAGAGAAAGAACTAAATTTGAAACAAATAAAGCAGTGCATAATTCACTTTTAATGGGATAAATTCTTAAAACCACACTAATCATAATCCTAACAAGGTAATCCATTCCACTGCGAGTTTATCACATCACTGCTCAGTACACAGCAGAGCAGTAGGGCTTCAGTCACGTGAGGGATTTGCCCCATATGCAAAGTGAGCAACTGTTTTTTGCAGTCAGGATCTGTTCAGCAGAGCACTCCTGATGATTAATAATTATACCCTATGGCCTTAAAATACGCGCTGTTCATCCCACATGAACATGTTGTTCACAAAGACTTTGACCCACCACTGAGATCCCTTGGCTAACACACAACATACTTCTCCACAATGAGAGCTGGTTAACCCTGAAGTAACACTTCCTGTGTTTTAAAAACATGCCACTGGATTTTTATTGACCATAAGTATTGGGGTTTGGAACTGATTTTTAAGACAGCCTTTTCCATTAGCACGGCAGCTCACAACTGTGAGAATGCCTGAGCTAAAGGAGAAAGTATGACCACCTGCTTTGCAGCTACTCTTCAAAGCAGCATCTCAGGATGTCCACACTTATTTGGTGCATCAGAGCTGACAGCTAATAACCCAAGATGCTACAGGGCACAGATAAATCAAAACCAAGAAAAGATTTTAATAATTTCTATTACATGAGGTATCTTTTTACATCTTTACTAAGTGTTCAAGTCTGAAAAGTTGTTCTAGCAAAACCCAACATTCACCACGTTTCATATTCACTACTTCTCAGCATATATCTGATCCAAAACCTGTGCCCTGATGACCAGTTAGGAGGTATTTTTGTATGAGATTTTAGAGTCAAGATGGGTTTCTCCCATACTGTTAGCAAACCAAATACTCTGATTGGAATGTAGCGAATCATTCTTTTAATCACGTAGCGCGGATTGTAGCTTGGTTCTACAGATGCCTCATTTTCAGACAACTGACAGGTGAGAAATAATGAAAAAGCTAATAAAAACGATGTGATTAAATACACATCAGGAGCAGGAAAAGTAAGCAGATGCTTTCCTACTTGAATCTATATATGGTGATACTTAACAAAAACTTCCATTTATATATCCAGCTGAAACCTTGTTCCCTGCATAAACCAGCTTTTATTTAAAAGATCAATTACCAAGGGAAAAAAAAAGTAACAGTCAGAAGACAGAACTACAGTGCATACAATACAAATGGAATTATTTTTCCCTTATACATGGTTCTGCATGAGTATGCAACAAGGTGAATACCCTACAAAACAAACTGCAGGATGCTGACATGACGCTCAACCACTTCCAGACATGGGTTATTTCTGAATTCCAAAGGTGTTTTTGATATACAATATTCAATTCATGAAGGCTTTTTGCACTCTGTTTTATTGCTACACTTGATGTGAGTGAGTCTACATTATATAATACGCACACACAGAAATCATGGGCTCAGGCACTCACAAGCTTCACCTCAAACAGATACCCTATTTTCTAGCATGATGGCCAAACACACATGAAAATATTAAAAAAAAAAAAAAGGTTATGTATGGCAAGCAAGAGGTTAAGACCATTTTAAAGAAGGGTAAGATGCGGCTGAAGATGACTAGGAGTGAGGAGGCGTGACTTATGCAAGCAAACACAACATGGGGAAAGCAGCAGCTCTCTGACTTAAGACGTTTGCATCCCTCAGCTCCTGCAATCTCTGACTCTGAATATGGGGGATGTTACGTCAACCAGGCACAGGACAAGTCATCAGCAATTCCCCCACTCCTGCAAATGAGCAGCAACTGAACTGAGCTGAGCTGAATTCCAGGAGAGACACACAATAAAGACATTGAATGCCTTTAAGCATGAGGGGACTTACCAGGATTTTAAAACAGAGAGAAGAACTCATAAAGCAAAATAAATTATATTGAGGGGACAAAATTAAAAACTCCAAAAATGGGAACTAAATTTCTGCTGTTTCCCATAATTCTAAAGTTCAGTAGGAATCCAACTTTACACTATCTTTTGAATAAGGATACACTGCCAGAAGAGGGTCTGGTGAAGCAACCCTCCTGGTGCATGCAGCTCAGCTCTCTCCAGAAAGGTCACATTACTGCTCTGTTCATTTCCTACTGCTGGAAGTGTTCCTCAGGCTCACTGCTTCATCACAGGAGTCTGGAACACCACAGCATCAGTTTAATAAGTTATTAGCGAGTGTTTTGTCTTAGTGAGTACCAGGGTATCATCTTACAAAATACAAGTACTATCATCATAGGAAAACTAGTCCAAAGAACAAAAAAATTGCTTGTACAAAGTTATCCAGACGCTTAGCAGAAGCAGTTCAGCTAGTACACCTAACCTGTGAGCCCTACACTAGTGACTGACCCACTAGGACATTAAAGCCCTCCAAGGAAATGAGCTGGGAGTTGATCTGAATCTCTGGTTATTTCTCCTTACCCGCACTCTGTTATGAAAGAGCCCTATTTCAGTCATTGTGGAGGACTGAAAACACTGTAGAAAACCAGAAAAGAGCTCAGAAATGTGGATGGTAAATCCCCAGAGGCCTTAATTTCGGCACTTTTGCACAGCAAATTGGTGTCTGAATCAAGGACACAAAGGAACTAGTTAACAATTCTAGCTATAATAATTTAATTTTATAAGCCAGCCTCTGTCTTAAATCCAGGAAAATAATTTTTAAAACATTAGAATTGCCATAGAAGGACTGTTGCACAGACAAAAAGATTGTACCAATGGCTAGAAAGCAATGTAGGCTCAAATACCTACTATTCCAAAAATTTTCTTGAGCAGGCAACTTAATACCTCTATATCTCAGTTCTTCAGCTGAAAATAAGCATAACAGCAAAATGGAAGCATAGTAAGTATAAGGCAAGATATGCAATAGAGACTGTGTAAAAATCTAACAGAAAAGGGTTTGTGCATGGGTAAAGCACAGCAAATTTGCAGCTATTTTTACTACATTTTAAGATAACTATTTCACTGACAGCATTTCAGTGCTATGAAACAAAGATCACATTTTTCCAAGCAAAGGCATAATAGACCATACATTACCTTCAAATGAAATTGCAGATCTATTTTTTCCTATGAAACAATAAATAGAGACAAACCCTTGATAACATCTGCTGAGCTTCTTCTCAAAACAGAGGGAGATTCAGGTCACATTCTACTCTCCATTGCGTGATACCTAACACAGGTGTCAAGACTATTAATGTATTTAAGATAAAGATGTTAAAATCATACCTATAGCTGGTAAACTGTAGGTATTCCTACAGTCACCAGAGAGAAGGCAACAGATTTCCCAGCTTTACACCCACGTATAGAGCAGAAAGAGTGCTTTTTTGTTACATTTGATAGCAATATTTGCACTACAGGAATACAGTCGTGTCTCCATTCTACAACATAAATCTTACTTGTGTCACTGGGGTTAAGGGGCATCTGATACAGTTTAAAAAAGATAAGTTATCACAAAAAATATTTTTTGGCAAAGTTCAGCACAAAAACCTTGAAATTGAACATGACCCAGACAGCAGCATATCTAAATCACACAAACTCTGTAGGATTTCTTCTGCCAAAAGTCAAGCTAAGCACAAATGAAATCAAAGAGGGATTTTCCTTCATGTTCTGGTCATAACAGGTTTGTTTAAGAGGACGAAAAAGAAGCCTTTCAAAAAGTATAAGAGTGACTTGAAAACTAATCTGTGGTATGAATAAACTAAAGCCAACCTTTAATTGTATTTTTCAGAGTTGTGCTAGTATCACTAACCAGAATACAAAAAACAACTAGTCAGATGCTGTTTGTTCTCTTTCAGTGAGTTAGTGCTGCCATCTAAAGCTGTCTAAAGGGCAGGCAAAAGAAATTCAAAGTCGTGCATCTCAATAACATTCACGAAGCACATCACGAGACAGAGAATGCAGGGTAAGTTAAACATGTTAATAAGATGCAACAAAATAATGATGTTGCAGTACCTGAAGGAGAAATTCTTTGTCTATCACTTCACTTGTCTTGCTGATAAGCCTCTTCTGAAGTCTCTGTACTTTCTGAATCAGCTCATAGGTAGTGGGGTCACTGGCCTAGAAAAGAGTGAAGAGGTTTCAAAAATTATACATGATAACAAGTTAGTGTTTCTTGTTTAAAAATGAAAGCCATAATATCTAAGTGTTCAAAAGTAACAAGTATAGAAGGGGCGGGGTGGGAGTGTTTTGTTGTTTTTTTTTTTTAATTGCATGCATACAAGCAGTCCTGAAATTTAGTTTTATTTAGCAGCAACTGAAATTGCCCACTGACAAATGAAGAGCAGTGCAAGTACTTCCCACTGTTTAAGAATCTCAGCTGTTGCTTTGAACAAAAGAAAGAGTAACTCCAATATAGTCTTGAAACAGGTTGAGAAGTTAAGAACAAATTTTTAGGGTACACTGATGAATGAGGCTCTAAAGTGTCCATACATGTGAAATTTCACTCTTCAGTGGAATAAAGTGCTTAAAATGGTGACAGAATGTATGCACTGTACCGCTGCCCTATCTACATAGCCCGTAAAGAACACGAGCTAGCACATGTCTGTTTGTCTGTCCCTTCCCATTTATTTCTCACAGATTGAGTCTGGAGGAACTTCTAAGGAGCAAAGAAGTAATTCTGTGAGGAGCAGCCAGCAAAGCTTACTTTCCCACTACTTCATATCTTCTTGTTGGATCTTTTACTGAAGGGCAAGCTCTGACCGAAGCTTTTCTGCACTCAGGGATTCACAACACCTCTCTCCCATCTGGTTTCTCTGCTCTCATGTGGTGTCTCACAAGGGTTAAACTCACACCACAGTAAAGGCTCCAGTAAAGTCCTGCTCTCTATATATTTGCTTGAGCTTATAAGGAACTTGGCATCTCATTGCTCCTGAGAGCAATAAAATTTGTCTGATTTTATCTAAATTGACTAATCAATTCAAGAGTAGCTAGGACACTAACACAGATATGCAGGCAGTGCTCACAACACACACCATTTCCTCAGAAATCAGGCTAAAAAGTAGATCAGTCCCCATGATCCACTCAGTCCTTGATTTTTTTATAGTGCTGCCCAAACGTGGTGCCAATTGTGACAACTGTAGGGATACAAGGGTGTTTGTTCATTAGGAATTGAACCAAAATCCCACCAGGATTATTTCACATGGATCTTGCCATCTGCTGGCCTTTCTGTGTTCCAAATGCAAACCGGTAATGGAGAATGGAAAGACATGATTTCCCATTAGCAGTCTCTTCATACACTCATTTTCCCAATATTGGAAGTTTTCGCTAGGCAATTTTCCTTTGTTACACGGTAGTGATGCAGCCTGTACCTACACATGTTTAACCCAGTTCAGCGCCCTGCATTATATCTCCCTTCCACAAGAAAAGTCAATCACACTGTTCAACTTTAAGCTCAGCATGGAAGGATCTGAAATTAACTATCATGTTAGAAAGCACAGTCAAAATATTCAGCTTTATTTCTGTAGAGACTGAGCACATTTACCACTCATTATTAGAGCAGATAAGCAACCCAGGCTGGCATCAGATCACAGAGCCATGCGAGAGAGCAATCTCAGATGGCTCTGACTTACATCAAAAATACCCAGTGATGCCAACTGATGTTCATATATTTGGTCTATGCTTGATGGATTTTTTATTTTACCCCTTCACTTGGCAGGTTCAAATTCTATGAAAATTTAGATTAGCTGTTAACATAGAACAGTTGAACTCACATTACCTGGAATGACTTTTGGAGCTCACCACTGTTTATGGGGAGGCCTCTTCCTTTTCTCACAGATGTAAATTACCTTCTGACTTCATGTCTGTTCATTCTCCAGTCTACCTGTTCTATGACCCTTTCAAATTCTGGCTTTTTCCCCATATACATCTCCCTAACTGGTGAGTAGGATTGTATCTTTTCCCTATCAACCTCCTTCTCATCACCCATGTTAAGGAATCACCCTATTCTAAATTCACTTTACGCATTCTTATTCCCTTTAGCATTTGACTATCTCTTTACAAAATCCCTCTGCAATTTTTCACGGAGAAAGTGACAAAAAAATAACACTGATTGCATTGTGCAAGGAAACCATTCAGCAGTTGAGGATTCCAGTGGCACTATGGAAATGTCAGTCTGCCTGCCCCTCCACATGAATTGCATAACAGTAAACGGGTTTTGTGCTGGGTTATTGATTTGGTAATAGGGGCTTTGGGGACATGAAATGCTCACACATCACCTCTAATTTTCTCCATCTGTGAATTTTCAAGGGCTTCTGCAGTTCTTCTTCCAAAATTTTGCATCGAGTCTGTTCCTTTAGCAGTTCTTTCTGCATGTGATGAAACTCAAGTCTGAAGATCAGCATAAAACAAAAGATAAAAGCACACTGAAACCATATTACTGTGACCAAGGCACTAATACAAACATTAACAAATCATTCTCCCATGCACTACAGTGCACAGGAAGCACCACATGAAATACATAAAGAGTCACTTTGCCACTACAGCAATACTGCAGTGGCAAAAAAGTAGCAACACTGACGCCACTAAACAGATGGAACCGCTTAGACCTCTTCACTTCAAGAACTGCTGAGAAAAGGGACTCTTGGGGAACCTACTCCACAGCCTGCAGGATCTCACTACTCACATCTTCCCATTTACCTTCAGGTCATACCCAGTTACCCCTGTACTGAATCTAACAGCTTGTGACTGAAAGAAGTTTTTAAATCTACACGGCTCACACAATCTATTAAATAAAACGCACTCTAGGACCTAAGTAAGATGGACACTGTTCCTTAGAGAACTGATGTTTGATCTCTTTTACTCTTATTAGCTCTCCTCAAGGAATTTCAGGGGTGACTTGTTGCTGAATTTAAAATTAATTGAGTACTACCAACACTCTTTGACAACTACGCTTTTATGGTGGGGATAGGGGGTTGAGAAGCAGACGAAAAAAAGGCACTTTTTCCAGTGGTCTGACCCTGATCACTTTAGTGATTGGATCCTGTAAGTTCTCCAAGGTCAAAAAGAGGTGGAGAATCACAATGCGCCTACTCCACAAACAATCTTTTCCTGCTAAGCTGAGAGTTACATTCAGCTCACTAGAGAGAAAAAGGCCTTGTTTTAACTGTGAGATTGGACAAAGTAATGGAAAAGGAAAAAAACTCACATCTCCAATTGGCAAATCAAGAAAGCTAATTAGCAGCACAAGTGATATACAGAGTCTTTCGACAGGCAGTTTTCATGATGGTTTTGGACTTCATTAAAGTATGTGATTGCTGCTGCAGTTAGCAAGAATTGATCCACCCATCATGGCATGCATCACACTATACTTCAATACCGTCACTGAGCTTCAATACAGTAACAGACTTTCGGCTGAATGCATTTGGGCAGCAAGTTCAAATCCTATTCCTGTCTGCAGTCAGTCAATGAAAACGGCAATGGCCAAGGTTGTGTGCCCAGTTCTCTTTTCTGTTTCACCAAATCAAATTGGCATAATTCCAACAGAGTCAATGGGACTGACCATGGACAGGAGTTAATTTGTTCTGCTGAAAACCACGGAATTACACTAATAAGCTAAAGAACTCACCTAAAACTGTGGTAGCTACATAGAATTTTTTTGATGGTTATCTGCTAAAAAAACATACCTGCCTCTCTTTATAAACCAAGACTGATTCTATAGAAAATGACAATAGTTTCCCATCAGGAAAGAATACACCTCTAAAAGAGTAGGGTTAAGAAAATAAATGAACCGTTAAGCCAGAGAAAGAGGAGATAAATCAGGCTCAGGCTATTAAACTTCCATTTTAAAGAAACACAACCTTCAATGAAAATTTAACTAAATCTTTCTCAGAGACCATGTCTGCATATAAATCTGGAAGGAGAGAGCTCTGAAAATGTGCAGAGGTTTGTCATAAATATGTCAAGTGTTCCTGATACTCTGTGGACTGCTTAACAGAAAAGGAGTTCCACTAACCTGAGCCTTTTACCACTGTACCACTAAGCAGCTCACTGAACTATGAACACCTTTTGTGCTGCTGTCTGTCAGGTTTATTCTCTAGGCAGTAACTCAGTACGAAGGGAATTATGGAAAGTTCTTCTTTCCTCCAGCCTATATTATAATATTATTAATTGCTGATAAGTTGTTTTATTAATTGAATCCTGTTTGTGTTTAAGGTCAAACCAAACAACCCCCTTCTCCATACTATAATGCTTGTTGATACAAATCTTTACCATACATAAAACGTTTTCTGTCTCAAACATAACATAATGGCTGCAGTCACTACGGAAATGTCTTCAATCAGCTTTTCTACCTGAGCTCCTCCACATCAGCCACATTCTTGCCAAGTATTCCCTTTTCACGCCGAAGTTTTTTGATCTCCAGCTTGAGAATTCGGATGTCCTCCATTCTCTGTTGGTACTCACTCTCACCTCTGTTTAGGATGGCCTGCTGGATTTTTATCTTCTCATAGAGCAGAGCCACTTCATGATTGCGACGAATAAGCTGGGACGCCAGAGCATGTCTCTCACTGAGCACCTGAGGGGACAGGGCAAGGCAATGAACTCAGTCACAGCTCCTTCACACCATCCCCAAAGTATCATGACCATATTTGTATCAGTCAAAATCATGTGCATTAAGAGGTTTCACTGTTATTAATGAAAGAAATATGGCAAGAACCTAACAGCATCCCCTATAAAGGTTCAGTCACCTGAATATATAAACTGTGTATCTCGTTCACTTCTGTATTTTAACATTTTGGTGTTAATGGCCCTATACAGCTTGAGTAGTGTCAAATTTACAGTAGCTGAGGATCTTCATCCTAAAAATACACGGTACAAATGAGGGCACAAAATGCGGGGTGTTTGAAAACTCAGATTAGAGATTCCTACCTTGTCAAATTCCCTCTTGTGCTTCAACCTCTCTGCATCAGCTTCAGCAATGATTTTCAGGAGTTTTTTCTCTTCTGCCTCCTGATTTTCTATAAATGTTTTAGTTTCCAGAGCCTGTTTTATCATCTTAAGCAGTTCAGCCTGGAGGAGAGAAAGAATGTAGGCAAATTGTGTTTAGTAATAACTTTGTATTACATAAATCTACAATTAAGTGTTAGGATCTTAAAAAGTATTTCATACATTCTCTTAGCTTCCTGAGAGGTACATATTTTGTTAGTTTTTGAGAACAAATCACCAAGACAAGCAAGCATGACAACCCATAAAGAAATATTGTAAACACTGTTTGAATATCATTGTGTTACATGTTTCTACACACAATAGAAATTTGAGAGGATTTTTATCTATGGCAACGGTTCAAGTTGTAATTCAGGGATGCCTCATTCATTAAACTTTTAAAAAAATATATAGGTCATATTTGAAAAGCTTTTCAGGAGTTGTTATTCTAAGTTTAAGTCAGTCAGGGATGTGAGAAAGGATAGTTGACCTTACTGAAAAGGGCAACAATCTATGCTGTATGACACAAATCAGCATCAACTCAGGAAAGACTTCAGACTGGAATAGATTCAGAGTAGATGGCACCCAGGCAGGGAACAGTAAAATTAAAGAGCTATAGCACTTTGCCTAGTGGATGTGTAGATGAGGAAGACTGGGAAAAGAGGGGCTGTCCCTAAGTGAAGGAGCAGCAATGCACTGCTACAGCAACTGCACAGCACTAACAAACTAACACCAGAATGTGCCCAAACATTCTATCCCACTGTCACAAAATTATAATTCAAGGCATGTATGTAGATAAAAGCTAATAAGGTCTTCTTGGATTATTCAAAATTTCTGGCATTACTATGTGATTAGAGCCAAGGTGGAACTAGCTGGGCCCAGCCCTTTTTCACAGTCATGAAAACTTTCAAGCCTTGGCTCAAACACTTTGCCACAGCTTTGGCCCTTACAAAAGATGATGTTCAAGCTGCCTTTTGGGAACAAGCATCATCCAATGCTGAAAAAATAAGGCCGTGATAAAGGTTGCCCCTGCAAAAACATCAGTTCACGACAGAAACAGTTCCATCATCACAATAAAATAGCTTGTCTCATTCTTATTTTCTTTAATAAAATTCTCATTTTCCCATATGTGCAAGACCTATCTCCCTTAGTCAGTGTTAGATATTCATCAGAATTCATCAGCTGAATGAAAATGCAAGCCACTTCACACTGAAATGCAATCAACACTGTGCAAAAGCTGTCTACAAATGTAAAACTGCTCATGCACGCAGTATTGTTGGAGAGTATTTTTTTTTAATATATCAAAATTCTATGGTCTTATGTCAGAAAAACATGAATTGTAAACAACAAATGGCATTAGATGTTGGCAGTAAATATTCATATAAACAAATCTCCTCACTGGAATGCACTAAGTTAAAATAAATCCAAACTGACTTGTATAGTAAAGAACATAAATACTTGAAGCCACACAAAGGCCCAACAAGCTAACAGGACTTTCAGTTAGATTAAATATGCTGAAAACTACAGTACAGGGATCTGTGTACATTAGGTAAGAGAAAAGGAAATGAATAAACACAGTCACTGTGCAAGCAGAAAAATGGTTAGGTCTCAAACTGCTGTAAATCAGCACACTCACTTGAAGCTAGTTCAGAGAATTTGTAAGAGCTGAAGAACAGCCAGCTAGAAAGAATAATGTCTATGGAACCTATAACAGTATCTCAAAACAAATTCAAACTAAATTCTTGTTTAGATTCTGAAATATTGCTGTAAGTAAAGAGGTTTTTTTATTGGTATTAGAGGTGGAAAGAAAATATGAGTTTTAAAGAAGTTGTAACTGGGACCAAACACAGAATGCTGAAATAACAGAGGGTTTATATACAGATTTCTAGAAAATGCTAACAAAAAAACACATATAAACATCTTAAAAATATACAAAGCACTTGACTTGACAGCAGTTCAAATCTGGAGGGCCACAGATAGACTGTTTTCAACATTCAGATGCTTTGTCAAACCACTCTAATCTGCACGACTGTATGAAGGCAAACTGAAGCCAAAAGATGGCTTTGTACTGTAATGGAGCTTGGATCAGCCATTCTCCACTTCATTTACCATGATTACACATTTTTAAAACCTTTATGCCATCTGAGACATGCATAAATCCAATGTCTGTATAATCTCATTCCTATGAATCCTAGTCCTCCGTGATTTAGCATGTTCTTCAAACTTTTTTCCCCGGAACAGCTTGCTTAATTCCTTCACATCAGCACAAACAGGACAAATTGAGGCTGCCTGGCAACAAAACTAATTGTGTACTTTTGTGCCTGTGACAATCAGCTCCCTCTTGAATCCTCCTCTGCTTTAGTAATCAGCAGTGACACTTAGGTAGAAGACCACAGCACCCGGCAGCAAGTCAGCAATGTCATAGCAGCGTACGGACAAACTTGCTGCTGAGTAATTGAGTGTGTAAACCATGTAGCAATCATATATTTGTCAAATAAATGGCACTCAGTTCTGAGATGATGAGAGAGAATTGGGGACTAGTTAAGGCAGGAAGCTGCACACAGGAAAATGAGATGCTGTTTGACTTCTCCATCGTTGATAGAACATCTCTGAAACAGATCAGGTACAAGAACACAAATCCATCACCTTTTTACAAAGCCCTATTGACATCTTGTCATAACTGTAATGTGCTGAGAAGGGCTGAAAACTCAAAGAGTCATTGCAGCAAAGCAATAAACTGACAAAAGAAAATATTGTGAAAAGTGACAGAGAACCTTCGGGTTTTCAGGGAGTGGGGTTTTTTTCCTGGTATTGTTTTTTTTTTCTCTAGTGCTTAGTGAAGATTAAAAATAAGCTTCTGCAGACACTGAGACCTTCAGTCTTTTCAGAGCACAACAAATTGGGTTGAGATATCACCACAAACCTAATAGCTTACCTAAGGACGGGCTGCAGCCAGCCCTGAGAAGAACCAGAGCTACAAGCTCAGACTTTCTTTGATTTACAACAGATTCTTCCTGCTTTATACCACAACATTAAAATAACTTTCTGTGCAGAGGGACTACTAAAAGGCACTGCCAACTCCCAGAGGACTAATGCTTGCTAGTTACACAGGAATACAACATTGTGATGTGTAATATAATGGGATTTGCACTTAAAAACAGCAGTGAGAAGTTTTTAGAAAGAAAAAGTTGAATTATAAGGGTCTGTGTTAAAAAGTTTGCTAGAATCAGGCTATCCCCAAAATCTACTTTTCTGCAAGAAAAATGGAACTTTTTAGTAAAAAATGTTCAGTCACCAAGAGATTTTAAGCTTTCAACTCACAATTCAGGACTTTTGGATAATTATAGGCAGAGATTACATTTGTCAGATACACAGAAGATTTGTGCAGCTACTGCCTCTAAAGTGTACTGAGACCTTGTGCTACAATTACAGAACAGTTTATTAAAATACAGCAAAACAGCTACCACAGAGCTGAGCATAATGCAGTCTGTGAAATCATGGCAACACTCCTTTGTAAGAAGGTATATGTGTAAAGAAGCTTACTTTCAATGATTCCTTCTCCTCCTCTGTCTGCTGATGATCTAGATGTGCTTTCTCAAGGAGTGCATTTTTGTCTTTCATCTCTTCTTTCAGCTGATCCACCTGACGTGTTGAAGTTTTCAGCTTTATCTTCAAATCTGCTAACTCATCCTAACAAACAGAAAATGTGATCACAGAGAGGGTTAAAAAAAAGAGGTTACTTTGATGGAGAGTTCAGACCATTTAGATGTTGGAAAATGTAGCCAAGAGCATAAGAGGAGATCTATTGTACATACTACAAGACATCACTTTTTAATTCAACAATCCAAAACATTTCCATTAAATTACAATTTTTTAGTTTATGCCAACATGACATTGCAATAAAAAAGCATTTAAAAGATACACTGATAAAAATGAACATCAATTATGAGTTTAACAAGCCATTTAATTTAAAGTGTGGGACACATTATAAGAACTAGCAGTCAATCCGAGTTATTATGATTCAATCATATCCATCTGTTTTCACGCTTCCAGTAATGTGTTTTTCAATAAGGCTGTATGCATTTGGGCACAAATCTTTGGAAAGAAGCTGATTTTGTGCAAACGAACATAGCCGCAAGTGAGATACCTATATGGCTGCAACGGAGAATAGAAAATGCTTGTCTCCATTTTGCTTATGTTCTAGCTTGCACATAGGTGCAAGGGGGAAAAGAGTTCTCAGAGTTTGAGAATCCTTGGTATGAGAATATTCAGCACACATTTTAAGCTCAAAACACAGAGCAAAAAGTCTGGTAGCAGTGAAGAGTCACTGGGAATACTTCTACCCATAACACAGAGAGGCCCATCTGTAGAAAATTGACCGTTTCAGATCATCACAGTGACAGCACGTGTTATGACATGAAATGGAAGCTAAAAAATTCAATGCTTAGACAGACATGCTCTTCTGGATCTAATCAAAGTAGCTTTAGAAGCTATTACTCCTCTGCCAGAAACTACCACCTCACAGAGAAGGCATGATAATCTTTCATGTGAATACATCCTCCTTCAGTACAAAACCAGGGTAGCTTGAAGCTCTTTCAGCACTGTCCACCACAGGCGTGGATTTACTTGACATCTTGTAATGAGCATCTTGTAAATGAGCAAAGTTTTCTTGCATGAAGTGCTTAACGCAGCTAAGCAAGATCTTGAGTCATGGCAATCTTCACACAAACAGTACAGAGAAAGTACTGATAAGCACTATCAGGCCCCACTGTTTGCATGGTCAGGCACTCTTGAGAATGCAATAGTCTGATTAAAAGCTGTCTTTGCTACCTACCCTATAAATCTCTTTACTGTTGTAACAGATGACCGAAATGTAACATACAGCACCCAGACATATACCCAAATACATTAATTGTTTACTTAATGAATTAAACAGCAAGAGCACACAATTTTGCAAACAGGTCTCCCAGTCAATTTGCTTAAACTAAAGAACTCTTAACACCGTATGAAACTCCAAGGATGAAAACATTGGGTTTTTTCTCATATTAATAGCCTGCCAGCATGTCTTTTCCAAGAGATTTTACTGCGTTGAACATTATGGTACTCTGGAGACCACTAGCAAGGTGGGCATAAGGGGATCATTTCACATTAGACAATCCAAACATACTTACATCTAGCTTTATCTAAATAAGCTTGTGCAAATTTGTTTTACTTCCCAAAAGGAAAAAGAATTTACCATAATGTTTAACTAACTCTCTTGTCTTTCAATTTTTTTTTCATGACTGGCTGACCTGTTACTGAACATTGAAAGGCTACTTTTGTCATTGCTACATATAAAACTGCCTTGGCCAAAAGATTTTTTGGGCTCAAGCTTCTCACACAGGACTTGCTAAAAAAGTATGCCAAGCAAGCTATTAAAGTCTAAACACTGGCCTCTAACACAGCATAGTGTATACCACCATATAGCATTCAAACCCCTGCTCCATTTTCCAACTCAGCACATAGATGCCCATTCTTTATAAGTAAGCAAATTTATGTTGAGTATTTTGAAATAAAAATAATTTTCAGAATTTTTTTTTAAATCAGCTTTGCAATTTTTCAAATTTATTCCTTCTGAGAGATTGTTTCGGAGCAGCAAGAATCCCAACACTGCATCCACTAATGAGAGGCTTACTAAGGTCAAGTAAACTGCCCCACATAAATGGCAATGGGGTTCATTCCACACAAAATTCAGTACACAGTTAGACAGGAATTGGACAGTTCGTTCCCATCCGCTTTTCAAGCAAAACATCTACCTATTCAAACCTAAGTATAAATTCTTAATTTACTATACATGTTTATGTCATAAATCCTTATTCAGAAATAACTCAGGGCTGTAAATCAAATCCCTGTCAATTACAATAGGATTTGTGTAGTATTTTAGATCTTTACATCAGAATAACAGAATATATCCTTAAGTGGTCTGTTGTCTCCTTCTAGTATTGTTAGTGAGATCCCCAAGGAGGAGGTATGAGCGGAGAGAATCATTTCCTGAGGACAATGACACTCTCTGAGAGGAAAATGCAAGGTAGAAGCATTTGGTTCTTGTCAGAAAATTCTACTTAAGCTGGGAAACTGTTCCCTCGGCTTTCTAAATCATTATTCACAGTAATGTGTATACACACTCAGGGTTAAGGAGGCAATCTTATTCCCCTTGTACTCTATTTCACACGCATGTACACAACTCCTAAAGCGATAAAACAGAGTGGAGCCAGGATGGCTTTATGATTCTGTAGCTCCAGTGTACCATGCCTTTAGGCATGGTTTGAATTAGGGATATTGCCACATGATGACTGTGGACTCCTATTTCCAATCCAAATACAAACGGTGCAGATAAAATGTCAGGGACCTAAAACATTCATTTCCCCAAAATCCATAGGGATGAAGAAACCACTTCTGCTGTTGATCCACCGAGCCTTTCTTCTAACAAATTAGAATTAGATCAGAAAAAAACCACAAGAGCTGAAAAAGAAACATGAGGAAAATTGTATCCTTCTACCTTAGCGTCCAACAGATTTTTACTGTACAGGCTCCTCTCTGTTTTCAGAGTTTCACAAAGGGTTTGTTGCTGCTTTAATTTAATCACTTGCACTTGTATTTCCTTCTCATAGTCACAGATCTGTATTTGACGTAATTCAAGATCTTTCATGTGATGGAGGACCTGGAGCAGAAAGAAACAAATGAAAATCATTAAACCATCATCACAAGATTAGAAGGATGGGGCAAAGTTTGTGATTTTCTTCTAAGATGACAAGGTCACATCCCTGTAATAAGCAGTTTCAGCTACAGTTAAAAGTCACTTCAGTCAAAATACAAGTTTAACCTTTTCGGATTGTTTATGTGGGACAACACTCTATTTGAATCTGATTCCTGGGTTTTGTTCAAGACTAAAACCTAAAGATGTGTGCATGCTTTATTTAAAAAACAAGATACTGAAAGAAAATATTGCAACTTAGCTCAAACCTAGATTTTGTAGATTATGTTGTTTTGGATGCCAGCTGTATGATAAGATAAATAAACACACCTATGTTATTCCAAGAAGCCCATATGGACTCCTATGTTCTAACAACCCAACTTTTCTTTAATTAACATATGATCACAAACTGTTGATGATCATACTCTGTCAATATATAATTACTGTTATAAGAAAGTTGATATAACTTACAACTGGTCTAAATAAGTACGTAATCAACATTAGTTGTTTCTATGACAGATTAGAAATAATTTTGTGAATGAAGTATTGGAGACTATAGAAAGAAGATGAACACATGCAGTATCAATAAACAACAATACAAAATTTTATAGTCACCTTTATTAAACAGTTATCACCGTAACAGTACCTAATAATTACTATATTAGAGGGTCAAAAATACAAATAGCTGCTAACCATTATGATGGGCTTCTAAATTACTATTTTAAAACATCGGAAACTTTCTCCTGCTGTACAAAGCTGAAAACTGAGGAGCTCAGGCAAGGAGGATTCATACAGAATTCAGCATCACAAAGAAATAAGATCAAAAGAAATAAAAGGAAAAGAAGTACACATATCAAGAACACAATTTATCAGGTTCACTACCCAGAAGGAGAAAACAATGCCATCCTTAAAGCTAGGAAAAAGATCAAGCATTAAAGAAAAAGCTGAGGCATCACACAGACAAAATCCACAATAGAAGTCCATTTCCAACTGCAGTTCATATCCAGTTTTCCTGATTCTGCTTTTGAAGGTAGCGGTTTGGGCTAAGATTCAAGTTTATATGTGAAAGGAGAAGAATTAAAAAAAATGTTTACATCAAATAGTCAATAACTGCAAACTTGCAGTCGACAGTGTTGCCCCTTGCTTAGCAGTAGAGCCTTGTGAGGGCTAACTATGGGGCAGGAGCTTAAATAATTAAACATTCTACCATGCACCTCCAACCAACTTTGAAGATAGGGGAGAGCTAAATATAGAAAATTTTATTACGGCAGCAGGAATACAATTCCGGCACATTGTTGCTGACATCAGATAATCCCAGAAACTGCTTACAATGCAATGCAAAAACACAGTCTTAGTTTATAACCCACACCTGCTTTTTCCTTTTCTGTTAAAACAACCTGCCAATAGTAACAGCATGGAGAAGAAATCAATAAGGCATGTTTTCTATCTGCACTATGGTGATCATAGGCTGGAGCAAGGTTTGAAAGTAGGTCACTGCATTTGTAAGGGGTTTACTTGGGTTTGATACAGTATAAACGCAGTAAGACTGTGCACAAAGTTTTCTGAGTTGTGCTCATAGGCTGGATGCTGACTCTGCTTATTCTGGAATGATTAAACCCAAATAATTCTTTCTTATAAATACAGAAAAGATACATGCAGTGTTTCACCACACAGCCCCGTGGGAGGCTGAGCATCCTCAACTCCTATTTAGTGGATAACACACTACACCTCTCAGATTTGGCACGGAGGTCCCAAAGCTAAGCAAAAGGTATTAGGTATTCATAGTTTTCTCCTGCATCCTCACAGCTTTTTTATCTGTACACTTAACTATCATCTACTGCTGCTTAACTGTTTAGTTCAATGAACCTACTCAGTATCTCAGTAATGGTGCTGCCCTTATTTGCTTAACCTTACTCACAGAAGTGCTGCCATGGCCTTAATGATATGCTTATTGAACATTAGGTTTTCCAAAGGATTATGTGAATTTAAAAAATAAAATGCACTTTTTCATTTTCCTGGATATGTTGTTGACTGTAAACTTAACATTTTAAAAGGCTTTATTTGGAAAAAACAACATATTTGTGACCCTCAGAAGACACAGTCAGGGAATACCTCAGATGAGACTGAAAGATATACTTCACAGCCTCCTTTTAAGCAGCCTAAACCTTCCACATTTAAGAATTTCAATTCAAAAAGGAAATATTCTACTAACAGTTATAGCTTAGAAATACAGGCTACACAACAAAGACCAAAGAGCAGATTTTTTTTTCTCAATTGTGCTGGCTAATCTAAGACTATTCAACAAGTGACCTTAATTTAAAAATGGTACAAATGAGCACCCAGCCAAGGCAATAGTTAGAAGAGGAAGTCATGCATGAATTCTCACTCCTAAAATATTTCACTGTTGTGGATATAATTTTGCTGACTCTGTTCATCAGTTACTAGTAAATGATGATTTTCAAAGAGGAATTCTGCAGCTATATAGATTCTGTCCTGCTATAAATAACTCGACAGATTTCAGAGCAAGCATGGCTAAATCTTTGGACTTAGAAGGGTTTGGCTCTTTACCAGCAATTACACAATTCCAAAGGTGTGCAGCAGACTCCTGCAAAGCCTGCTTGGTGGTTCGAGGTGATGAAAGGGCATTGTCTGGCCAGAGTTACTGCCCATCACTAGCTCATTCCCCACCAGCTGTGAAATGACTCTGGTAGTTTTGCCACAGTTTCTCAAGTCTGCACAGATCAAACAGCAAACCTAAATATTATCTGGTTGATATAATAATCCTGATCCTATGTCCTCATTCTAACCTGTGTTTTGACTTGAAGGACAAGACTATTGTCTCACATACCTCTGTGCTCAAAACTGCTCTCACCACTTTTCACCTGTAAACTGAGTCAGGAATTGTCCCTTTAGTGAGCCAAAGGAGTGTGCAAGTCCTTTGGAAACTTGCAGTCACAATGCAGGCATCATTATACAAACAGCTCAAACGGTGTCATAAGCCATTTACTGAGCCTCTGTCTTATAGGAAGTGACAGAAAATTTACACCCACAGTGGCAGGGGAAAAAAAAGAAAAAAGTAAATAAGCAAACATTTATCATTTTCACCCTCAAAATATTGTGGACAACCCTAACTAGAATTAAAAGAAAGAGCCTTGTAGCTCTGAGTGTTATGAATTACTCTCTGGCCCTAGTTTACAATGTTCTTAACTCATACCTATACTGCTAGAAAAGCACTATGAGAGAAAGATGCAAAATGCGACTTTGCAACAAAGACAAATCTCACTTTCATGGAATACTATTTCCAAAGAAACAATGAGGTATTCCAGGCAATGAAGCATACACCATTCAAAAATTATTTAAAAGCCCCTAGTCACCTGAACTTAGAAATGATAATTTTAAAGTAAAAAGACAGCAAATAACTTGTGAGTTGAAGCTGCTTGAAAGCTAATCCCAGTAAATCAATGAGCTTCTTGAAGGGCTCTTCAATGCGATAGTCAGCAATTAATGGAACAAGTTAAAATCATGTTCCTGAGTTTATTTCATCAGGAATAAAGTTATACTTAATAATGTGCTGCAGGAAAAACAAATTTTATTCAGTGTTTCTCTGCAGGCGCTCCTGGAAAACCTCTGTTTTGCAGACTAGCTTGAACATGTTGAGATGTTTTCACATACTTGGAGTAACCCTTCAAAATGCGAGATCTCTTACAAAAATGTCAAGAACTGTTAGCTCTCACTGGCCTCAATTTTAGGACACTGGTAGCATGCAAGATAAGGCCCTTTGCAGGCAAGACAGGACAATCATAGAGTAATTTCAAACTGCGCATGAGAGTTTCAAATGTGGGACTAGGGTGTAAGAAGTCAGAGGCCTTGGCTTGAACTCCAGCCCTAGTTTCATTTCCCAATCAATTGCTGAATAAGAGCAATGCATGGCTGTACTCCAAGTCTTCCATAGACTACACACATATTGATAAGATTCCCCCAGAGACACCTGAAACAGTAGCAGGCAACATGCAGTGACAAGAAGAAATCTTTGCAAACTGTATGAAGACCACCCATCAAAGCTTTCTCCCAATAGCATGTTAGAAAATTAATATGCCATCTTTACATTTTTGAGAGTAGGACAGGAAAGAACCACTTGCATAAATAGCTGTTCCTACCTTCTCTTTGAGCTCATTGGTGTCATTGATGAAACCATCTCTCTCCTTCTCCAATTGGTAAATAATCTTCCTTTGTTTCTGAGCTTCAATCTTATAATTTTGTATTTCTGCTTCCAAGTTCTGTTTTGACTGTTCATGGAGCTTCACCAAATCTATCTGCCTCTGCATGGCATTCGTAGACTTGATCAAGTTCTACAGGGAACAAAAAATAATGACCCTTGAGCTGAAAAGGCAATACTTACACCACTATGACAAAAGTGTGCTATTGTCAAAGTGGATTATGGACTTTTCAATCTTATTATCCCTTATCTAATTTGTATAGTTGAAATACGTGAGCTTCAAATCTGATTTAAAAAACAAAATCTCTAGCATAGCTGCTAAATAGAGCTTTTTCTGATTTGCAGTTAAAACACTAGTGTATGTGTTACAAAAACAAAAATTACAGGATTGTTTACAAGTGGATATAACTAATGACTTGAAAAACCTTACCAGTTGTAATGCATTTTGATTGTAAAGCATGCCAATAGCCAGCAAAATTAATAAATAAAGCCAAATACTCTTCCTTCTCATGTCCTAAATAGAAAGTTCAAGGTCAAAACCAACCAAGCTTAGCTTAAAGTTATGCATAAGAATTAAACAGAAAACATCAAGATACCATTTTTACAAAATCAGGCTTCTGGTGCCACTTCAAAATTTCTTTCCCTATACAAAACAAGTATCTGTTACTTGCCAAACCTGAGCCTCTGCTAGAATTAAGAGACAGGACAATTAATCTACTCCAAATAAAGCACCTCAGAAATCATCTTTTGACACTGAATTTAGGAGATTACGCTGCAGAAGTGCCCATAAACATGAGATGCAATCCTGCAGTACAAGAACCTTGGGCTGATAGGAAATGATCAGTGTGAGAAATGGACTCAAAAGCAAGGACTAGTACTAACACACCCTGCCAAGCTGCTACGTGCTGTACCAACACATTGGTTTGTTCCTTTACCAGCAAAGACTTTAGTTTGCCTAGATTAGTATAATTTCATATGCTACAGAGTGTAAGAGCACAAATGTAAAGAACTCTTTGGATACCAAACAATGGGTTTGCAGTAAAGGTGAACACATGTCATATTTCTGAAGTCCCCGATGGTTGATATGTTAAAACTCAGAAATTTTCTGCGTGTTTATGGATACCAACACTATTTCAGTGCTCAGAAAAATAGCAGTGTGTGCATATGCTAGCAGAAATCTGAATGCTTTAACTTAACATTATGTATTCTATAACATTTCTGTGTTGCTGTGAGTGTTTAAATTACAGGCATTTTATTCTCAAGCTGTGAGGTTTATCAGTGTTACCCATGCAAACTCACCTGGTTTAGCATATCCCTTTCCCTCACAAGCCCATCTATAGCTCTCTTGTCAATCTCTGCCTGCTTTTTTGCGGTTTCCGCCTCTGGAGAAAAAAAATGAAAGAGAATAAATCCTGGGTTCAAAACTATACAGTTGTTAAAAATTCAGAAACAACTTAATGGACTTTCTTGAAAGCCTTGACTACAAACAGCTAGATTAGCTGTGAACAGGTTTTACAACCCAAGGTATCAGCTAATGATGTTAACATTTATTTGGGCACCTAGAACAACTGAGAAAAACTCACAAGATAGATCCACCCATCTGTTAGGCACCTACCTTTCTGCAGTCCGGATATTTGATTTTTCAGGATGGTTTTTTCATTTTCTGCATCAACATTCTGTTCCTCTGCAGCCCGCAGCTTATTGTGGATAACATCTCTCACTTTGTTCAGCTTTAAAATTTCAAGGCGCATCTGAGTTGCTTCATCTTCTCTATCCTACAGAACAGCAAGAAGGGAAGGGGAGAGGAAGTATCCACAAAAAGATAGAAGAAAATGCTTTTGTATTTGGTATATACTTATTCCATGAAATTCAAGAAGTAAACATATAAGTGCTGTGTGTCACCTGCAAGAAGATAGTTGGCTAATTGAACAATATTAAAAATAATTTAAACAAAGCCAGCTAGGGAAAGGAAAATGATGACCAAATCTTACACTTTAGGGCCGAAGGTTATCAATAAAGAATCCCCAGCTGCAAACCTCCCATGGCACTACCTCATTAGTCCTGCGGGCTAAGTCCAGGCAGCTCTAATTTCCTTTGAAGTATTAGGCACAGTGACTGTGATGAGAAAGGTATCTGTAGTGTGGTCTGATTGCATGTCCTTAAGTAGCAGGTATGTGATATCCCCATCTGCTTTATAACCTATGTCTTATTAGAGAAAGCAAGTGTAGAGTTCACCTCAGATGCCATATAACAGAGGAAAAAATAATCGATCAAAACACTGCATAACTGGTTACCAGGAAACACATCCAATAATCACAACAGATTTTTCCTTTTATGAAGTAAATATAACTTCCTCGCATAAATCAGCGTCACTGTTAGGTTTTACAGCCAGCACAACTATAGTGTTCCACTTACAGCCTGAGATACTGATTCTGTGAGACAGGGAATCCTGCTATGAAAGTATCCTCTGGGAGGATGTGAATCTTCTCAGTTCTTACTGACGATAACCTTCAAGAGATTTATGAGTACCCTCCAATTTATGTTGCCCAGCACCACAGTGGAGGCACTCAGCATACTGCAGGATGAAACTGCAAACACAATCCCTACAAAAACTGCACCTCACACCATGACTGGGGCTCTTAGAAGTTTTAGCAATTGGTTTATCTACTAACTGGGCAGTATCTTCTATATTTTTGTTCCCAGAAGTCCATGTGCAAGACTTCAGCAGTTCCATCAACTTTTCTTGAAATGAGGATAAGATCGTAGAATCAAAATCCTTTGACAATCTAGAGCCCCAAATGTAAGTCTTATTTGAGCACATTGTTTTTAAAGTTTTAAATAAAGATGGTGTTGGTAGAAGTAATGATAAAACTGGCTAACCTGGAAAAGACAGTGATTTGTTTTTCAGATAGGTAAGAAAAATATCCTTCAGTTTGCCTAACAAAATACATCGGAAAACAAGCTCTACCATACTCCATTAAAGATCCAAATCAGAATAGTCTGTGTTTAGTTATGAGTTGAGCTTTATATCTGTCAGTGGTTAGTTTATCATTCTGACTAACAGTCTCTGTTGGCAAGGTGAATTGCTATACTTGACTAAACTCATAAGAAATTATTTTCTACCTGAATTTTCTAATGTTTAGTTTTTTAACCTCAATGATGATACAAATTGTAAGACACAGTAGATAGTATAATAGCATCTAACATCTATACGTTATCCTTCACCACAAGAAAAACACATGCAGGAATCATTTAACCCTTCCTCAACTGAAACTCACCCTCTTCTGCGTTCTATAAAATGACTGTTAAATAATGTGAAGTGAGGCAAGAAAACCATTTAGATCTGAAAGTAAACACCATCCTGGTTACTTATATTTAACTTCCTCAACTGTCGGAAGGGGAAATGTTAGTGTTGAAAGCAATTCCCTTCAGTGGAAGCCACCCAGGGCACTGTCATTATAATATAGTAACATTTTACAATGGGTTTTGGCAAAACTCAGATTACGTTAATCAATGTAATAAAGTCATTGCTCTTATCTGAAAATGTCACAATCGAACCTTCAAAAGTACTACATGTCCTTTATGAACACAGTGTGTTGAGCTTTTTGGTTTACGTGTTTTATGAAATACGGCTCCTCCAGCATTACTAATGAGATGCCTGGAGACTACCATGGCCAGGGTACTGCCATAGAAAGAATGGCACTCAGTGTCAGACACATCTATTCCTAAAAACTTCTCAGATTTCCTCCAAAACTACCCAGAGGGAACTATCACGATAAGAACTGAAGTCATCCCTGTCCCAGGTGGTAAGAGTGTCATTGGAGTGATATGGCTGATAGGATGGATGCATTTCCTGGTACTTACTTTCAGTTGTGCTGTCTTCTGACTGACGTCCTTCATCACCTCATCAAATACCACACTGTGCTGCTCATTCTCCTGGACGAGCTTTTGATTTTTCGCCTTAAGTTGCTCAAGTTCCTTAGTAGCTTTTTCATTCAAATGCTGTTAGATTAAAGAACAATTGTATTAATTCTTTTAAATCTCATTGAAACATCTGCATATACATGAAGAGGGAACCTTCCATCTTCCCAGGAGATAAAAGCTGTTAAGAGATCGTTGTCTGCTTAAAAACCATTCTTCACTGCTGATGAAATTCCTAATGGGAAATACGATACATGCTCATACTGACTAGGGGAAATTATAATTTCTAATGAATAACGCATCCAGCGTACTTTCTTTTCCCGGAAGCTTAGCAGGTCTGTATCGCAGGCAGCAGATAAATATTTTACTTCTTGTTAGGCATTGGCAACCATCACGTAACACAACTTGCTACATGTAATTACTGAAAATTAGTATGAGATTCAAATTACTTCAATCAGCAGAGGGCAGAGGAGTTCTGTTTTATGAGCAAGCATCCTCCATTAATATGCTGAAGACATTTCTCTGGCTACATGGTTTGCTGAGACCAGGACACAAGCACTCTCCTCTTTAATTTGTCTTCAGTCAAATGTCTGAACACCAATTGCGTGGTTTCTATAGAGAACACATACTTCAATACTGGAGATACCAGTCTTTTCTTCTGCTTGATGGAACTCCCCTTGCAGATAGTACCGATATAAGTGAGGAAAGAACAACCATCATATTTTTCACTCCAGTCATTAATGTGTGGTAATGTGATGAAGTTTACATGTACTGTGCCCTTAAAAACATTGAAGTAAGAGAAGTGTGAAAACAAGGAATATTGCTTCTTCTACTGCAAATGTCAGGATAACATTGTTTCAGGCAATCCTTTATTGAGACTTGGACAGGGGTGGAATGAAGCTTATAGCAACTGTATCAAACCCCTATCACCGTCATGCAAGAAAGGATACTTTATTAGAAATTTCAGGGGAATAAGAACAGGTATTACAGACAACTACAATTCAGTAGACAAACAATAACCCGATGACATGGCAATAGCCGTGTCACTTTCTTTTGCAGAGCTCTACCTAGACTCTTGCACAGTTGGATAGCCTGTGTTTTGGACAGACTTCTAGCAAAAGACAACATAGGGCCTCCACAGACACTTTCAAGATAGCACAGCCAAATGCAGAAGTCTGGTTAATTAGCCCAGGCACAGACTTTACATGAACTCTTGGTTTCCAGCACAGTTTGAACAATTGAATGCCCTAAAGTCTGTGATTTGAAAGGTTGAAAGGGACTATAAAAAGGAGGAGGAAGAACGGAACAGAACCAGGAATTGTATATACCATTTTATTGTCCTGGCAGGTCATGGAGCTGCCCTCAAAAGCTGCATCAAAGCAGTGATATTAAGAGAAATAATCAAGTCTTCTCTGTATTTCTTTGTGTGAAGTATTTTACTAAGACTCTGTGTTGACAAAAAACTGGCACGGACCTCTTCACAATTTCAGAGACCAGAAGGGAAGAAAAAGCCATAAAAATCATAAATTTACAAGATACACACAACTCACAAGGACGTTTCCCTTGAGGTAGGACTGGTTTACAGTGATGAGATCTACCCTGCCATTTACTGAAATTGCTTCTCTGAGAGTTTCTCAAAGTCAGGGGAACTGGACTGAAAACCTGAAAATTCACACACTTGCAGAACACTGTGTTAGGACATTTTCAGATAAAGTTTTTAGAAACAGAATGAGGAAAATCAATCAAAAAGGTTTATGAAGACAGTTCTCTGCCCTTTCACAGAAACTCTTCCACAGGCTTAAGAGGTAGGTAAAAATTATTGAGGAAAAAGAAGAAAGAAGAGGATGGAGGCAAAATTATTTTACCAATGCCATTAGAGACAATCAATGGCAAAACCAGGAATATAATCAGAAGTCCAGCCTGGCAGTCTCCTGTTGCTATCATTAGATCATTCATGTTCTTCACAGACCATGTCTCATTTGCTGTGATTTTTTCAAGATGATCTCTAACAATATAATTGCAATCCACTACTGATTTCTGTGAGGAAATCTATCTGAAATATGTCAGCAAGCTTTACATACTTATTTATTAGTAAATTAATATTTATAAAAAATAAATATTAAAGTTTAATACCTGAAAATAATCTCCCTCAAATTCCCTTCAGGAAAATCCATTTACTACTTAATTAAACATCTGGCTCTTATCTTAGATCTAGTGAATACAGTGTGCCATGTACTCTACCTTCTGCTCTTTAAGATTACTCTCCATTTTCAGTTGTTCCTCTTCCTTCGTCTGTATTTGTTGCTGTAAATTCTGGATCTCAGCTTGCTTTTTATCATTTTCAGCTAGAAGATTTGTCAGCTCAGTCTCCATTTTTTCCTTCTTTCGAGCCTCTCGTAACACTTCATTCTGATGCATCTGGAGGTCTTGCTGAAGCTATAATAATAGAGAAGAAAACAGTTTTAAGTTCTGCTGCCTTTTACTCAAGAAAACAAGTCCTCTCACCACTCCTAGCATGTTTGATTTTGCAAGCAACAGTTTCTGTATTACAGTACCCACTACTACAAGGAATTTGCCAGATCTCCTCAGAAGTAATTTACGTTCTCTAATGGTAGAACAAAATGTCCTGCATGGGGGAACTTACTTAGTGATAACAAGAATTTTTTAAGCACCAGTCAGTTCACCCACACAGAAGGGTCTGATACAGTTCCCACATGAAAGCATTCCTCTGGAGATGCAGTGGCACTAATGTCTTTGCTGTTATAAGTGGCACTTTCTGAATGCAGCATTAAAAGTAATTAGGGCTTGATGTTGTATTGCAAGGATTTTTATTTTTCTATCTCACCAGCAGAAACACTTACTACATTGATATTAAAGGAAAGAGAGGCATGTCAGACCAGTGTTCATTTTCACAATTGATCACAATCTCTTTACACTCCAAATTCCTCTGTGGGAACTTTAAAACTTGTTTCTCATATTTAATAGACTGTCTTGTGACTTTTGCTCTCTCCCTCCCCAAAAATGTGATGGAGCAGAATCAGCAAAGAAAAGACACAGGGGACTGATCCACATGGAAATATTCAAGTTTAGCAAGGACCAGCAATTGAAATACATTCTTTTTTAAGGATTCCTCCCCCTCTGAGCTCACAGATGAAAAGTTGCCAGAACTGACAGGGTCTTCAACAGGATCTTCAAAAGGACATTGTCATTTAAGCAGTCTGAAGTGGAGAATAATTTCATTCTGGGATAATGGGAAGTGATGACAAATGTTGCAACAATCTTGTAAATTTAAGTGCTGATGAAGTGACTATCAGAAAATTAAAGGCTGTCAAGATTCAACAAGTTTTGACAGGAGTTTCAATCCTCTCTCTTTTCTCCCATGCCCAAAACGCTGTCAGGAAAACAAAGATTTTATGTTCTTTTCTAATACATTCCCATTCATCTGCTTTAGAAACAGAAACAAGTCCTGGGCATGAAATCTAGACAAATCATTACTTTCCTATTTGTGATTACTAAAAAACTGTAAGCCAAATGCTGCTTCTAACTCTTCTGTATTCTTTGCTTCTTTTCTGTTCTTCTTTCGGTCTGGTGTCTTGCTCCAGTCCATTTATATTCTGTTTTAAATTCTTTCATTCTGCATTATTATATTTTTATATTTCACGTATCAAAGTTCTGTATCCCATCTTCCATCCTTCTCTACTTTCACTCCATTCAGTGGCTATTCTACTAATTCTCAGCTTTCAGTAACTCTAGCTACTATACATATTTAAAGGAAGCTATAGAACAATTCTCTACTCGGACGGTCAGAAAAAAAGAAAGACTAACTTAAAGTAAAGGTGAGATGGAATAGGACTGCTCTCTACAGACACTGGTGAGGTAAAAAATATAAGATGAAGAACAGCAGGCCAGAATCAGCGTAAAGAGGAAAGGAGGAGTTCTCTAACCGTTAGAAAAGTGAGGTTCTGGAAAAGTTTCCCGAAAGGAGTAGGAGAGAAAATAATCTAATTATTTTTTTTAAGTCAGAATTTGATACATTCTTTAAAGTGATGGTATTGCATCCTATGGCAACCACTTACAATAGCAAGGGACCTAGGATCTCCATTCCAGATCTATGCTCTAAGTGCCTCTCTTGAGGCCTAAGGATTTACAATGCAAAAACTACCCCACACCTCCAGTATGAAAGATGACTCTGATTCAGGCAAAGCAACCTTGGCCTCATTGAGGATGTTGGGAAGGTAGGGAAGCAGCTGGAACATGACAATACTCTTTGCAAAGGACATAGCCTTGAAGTACAGAAAAATCATTCACAACAGACTCCTCTCTGAGCACTCCTTATGTCTGAGATGCAAAAGAACAGGTAGCATACTAGTCAATGGAGACCAATTGCAGGTGTGGAGAAAGGTTCAGCACAAAGCCTAAAATCACCACCCAGTGATCGGTACAGACCTGCATAACAGATTGCTCTGCCTCGCTTTTTGCTCTCTCTGTTTCCTGCTGCTGCTCTGTGAGTTCAGTGAGACTTTGACGTAACTTCACAACTTCTGACAACAGTTGGTCTCGCTCGTTTGTCGCCTGTTCTTGAAGTTCTAGCAACTCCTCGACACTGGAAGCAAGGAAACAATAGTAAAGCAGTGTCACAGGTCATTTCTGTTCTTCCTCCTATGCCAGAGAAAGACCTTTGTGAGAAACAGGAGTTTAAAAGTAATTTGTTTCATTTTAAACTCCTTTTGTATGAAGGTTCTGATGGTCAGCTGAATCATATGCTTTACCTACAGTGATTATAGTTACCATCAACAAAGTCCAATAAATCACTCTTTCTTGTTATATCACATCTTCATGGGCATGAATAAACTTTCAGTTTCCCAAAAAAGGTAGCAGGGAACAAAATTCCTGAAACTGTGACACTGCTGTAACCAGTTCCTCTGCAGCTTACCTCACTGGACACCTAACTAGTTTATATCTTACAGTCACGTAATGTAAGAATAAAACTGACTCTGTTTTGACACATTTACAATATGAAAGGAAGTCCAAGCACTGTTGGGTTCAAGCTTGATCTAAAAAGCAGCCTTAGAGTTCTAAAAGACAACAGGGTCGTCAAGGCTGAAATCCTGCAAAGGAGTTACCTCCTCTCATGGCCCTGTTCCCAGACAGGGTATGTAAGTATGGAACTGGAAGGCAATACAGAAGGGCCTTCAAGAAGAAATGGTAAGGAGGCAGGTCTCAGCAGGCTGGGCAGAGCTGGAAACAGGAGTGAGGTGTTGGCAAAGTAATGGCTCCAGGCTCTTGCAGGAAAACGCAAAAAGCAGCCAGGTAGAGATGCCTTTAGAGAGAGTTACACCAAGGGAAGGCTCAATGACCAAGCTTTTAGGTCCAAGGAAACCTGTTAAACAGATCCAGAATACTTTAGGGACAAATGGTGAAGAAGCAGATTTCTCATGGACCCAGGTGGTTTATCTGCTGGCACATTCCTTGGAGGGGAAGTGTTTGAGTGAACTGAAGACCTTGTTCACAGACACAAGTCTCTTTTTTGCAGTCTGGATGTACGGCGCATGCAGAGAGGCGCATGCCCCACACACATCCTGAATGCACAATACAAATGAATACCTTTTACTGTGTCAAGCCATAACCAGCAGGGCCAACCATCAGCAATTTCAACAGAAAGTGCACGGTTCATAGGGCCATTGAGTTTACGCTTAATCTTACAGCAATAAACAGAGTCTGAGGACCTGATACTACAAACAGTAGATTTTGGAGGGCTCCTGAGCAGCTCCAGAGGATGATTATTATTTGCACACTGTAGTGGCTGGAGGCCCCTCCTCAGACTAGGCTTCTCTATGCATAAGTGTTTGGTTAAAAAAAACAAAACAAATATAATCTTGAAAGTGTATACATATAAAATAAAAACAAGAACACAGACAGTGTTAACGCCTTATAACAAAGCTAGGAATAGAAGAGAAATCAAGCCCCTTGTTTTCTTGACTTATCTACTTGACCTTGCTTCTCTAAAATGTAAAAATGTTGACAGGGTCCTATTCTCAAAGTATGCTGAAATGCTAGTCAGATAAAACAGTATGGCACATACTGAGAAAGTACATAATACTGATTTTTATTTAATCTCTCTGTTTAATCCAATGCTGAATGAACCTACTCAGAGCCTGACTCTGTACTTGCTCACTGCACAAACACATAGACAAGTAAGTGTATTCATGAGAAAAGTAAAAGGCATAAAAGATCTCACTCTTTTTTTTCAGTGTCTTTGTAGGGTTTAAATAGCTAAACAAGGTGTAGAATGATAGAAAATCAAATTAGGCTTTCCTTCTTCCCGAGGAAAACTTACCTGTACTCCTGCCCAGCTCTTTCGTTCAGTAAACTGTTTAGGTGTGCAATTTCCTTTTGCAGGGAATTAATCGTTTCCTTCGCTTTCTGTTCCTCTTCATAGGCTGTATCCACCATTTTCCAGGACTTTTCAAGCTCCTAGGAACAAAGTGGAAAACAATCACATAAATTAAATTGTGTTTAAAATTAACCACAAATTAAAAATTAATTGCCTTGCATTTTAGTTAGTTGAGAAAATAGATTCTTGTACCTTTTCATGCTTAGGTTCACAACAGATGCCTCCACTGTTTTTTTGGTTTTTTGTTTTTTGGGGGTTTGTGGGTTTTTTGGGTTTTGTTTTGTTTTTTTTGAGGTGAGGGCATAGCAAATATTTTGAGCCATTCAGGCTATGTCAATTTACACCACAAAAGCTCTAATACATTTTCTTTAACACATAGATCTGAGCATTATCAAATCTCGCTCTGCAAGGCTTTGGTCATGTGAGTACTACTAATATCTGAAAATTTACTGAAAATTCAGTCCCCACAAATGTACCACCTACTTAAATAGGTCATGTCTTTAAAAGTCTTATTAGCCGTTAGGACAAAGAACATCTCATTTGATTTGGATGAGAAAAAGATCTTCCTCGGCTTTTCTGCCTCTTGGCTCATTTTCATTGCTGAGGACAGAGTGTATTTTGATTTTAACTAAGTGTTTAGACAAGCCACAGCTCTTATGCCAAATTTCAGCACATGTTGTTACTTGAATGACACATCTGTATGCCTCCCACAAGCCTTGGGTTTGATAGCCACAAACAGCATAGGGGAGGAGAGTTCACTTGATTTTTTAACTTCCTCTGCATCTCTCTCCCTTGAATCAGATCTTTTTGACTCAAACACAAGGCTTATTGCTTGCCAGGTTCAAACCAAGTTCCTACCATTTCTGGAACCCTGTGCTAAAAAAAATACATAAATTCAGAAAGCGACTGGACTGGAAGGAAAGTTCACGAAGACTCAGTAAATAATGAAGACACTACTTTTGTCCCTAAGCTGCAAATCGCAGCATGATGTTCCCTCTTTCACAGTCTTTTCTCAGCTGTCCACTCCTAGTGGAGTTCTGGATTTGATGGATTTGTAGAGATTTAGACCTCCGGTGTGGCTGTGCAGTTCTCCATTATCTCCAGCATCCCACCAAGGAGAGCCAAATAGAAGCAGCAATACATCAGGCCATAATATCGTTTTCAACTCCTACTTGGATCATATGAAATTAGGGCAGGGAAAAAATATCTTAAAAACCACCTCCACAATGAAGAAAATTAAATAATTTAATTTGTATCAAATTGTTTACAGAAGTTTTTTATTGGAATGAGCATCTCTGATTCTAAAAAAAGTAAGTCCTTATTTAATATTAAACTCTAAATTATGACACCTACATTATGGTATGTTGTTATTACATTTACTGAACCCTTAAAGACCAATCCTTAAAGCTAGTACTGCCTAAATCAAAAATTCAAGCTACTAAACTAGCAGAAGTAACAGGCTACCAGATTTTGCTGAAAAGATAACACAAAATGTAACATCTGTAGCCTCTTCAAACTGCAGAGGGAATACATTTTTATTTTATTTATTCAACTAGTTCAGCATATCCAAATTTGGGAAACCATCTGGAACTTATAGATCAGGAATGTTTGCTCTTCTTTTTTTCCCCCCAATCTATTAATAAAGAGTTAAACTGTAGGCTTTACTTGTTCAGAAATTCTGAAAGAGCTTTTAGTCAATTAAATTTGCTACTTACAAAGAGTATTTTCATTACTTAGTAAACTACTTAGTTCAAAATTTAGTTTGAAAAATGTGCTTTTTTATCAAGCATATTTAAAGTTTTAAATATGAAAGTCAATTTTTGTCTTATACATATTCAGTTCTAGTTTCCATTCAAATGAAGCAATGATCACACATAAAGTATTAAGTATCATCTAGTAAATAATACATTTTTCATTCATTATTATCTTACATAAAAATTTTCAATTATGAAATTTAAATAAATGCATGCTAGACTGAACTAACGGCACGAAGACACAGTGTATCATGCTGACTAGCAGAAAAGCATAAATTATAACTTTAAATAAACCTGTTTCAGATTTGTCAATCAATAAGAGGCAACCATCCTTTCTCTAGAAAAATGCAAATTGAAAATAAGATTAAAGCTGATTACTTAGATCAAGGCTTCCCGCTGGCTGATTAGACTGTGATTAAAATTGGTGAATTAAATCATTATCATGGGAGTTTTGGGGGATAGAACTGAGGAATAAAATCAATAAGCTCTCTGAGAGGCTTCACTGGCTTCAGTGAGTATTTTGCTCTGCTGAGTATGTGCAAAAATGATTCCCTGAAGTCAATGAGGCCATTCAGATCTCCCTAAGCCATCCTTTTTGAGCTTCATCTTGCTTTTGATCTGTAAAAACTATTCTATTGAATTTGTATTGATAATAGCATACCAATTTTTTTCAATAAATTTAGGAGGCACAGGTGATGGCCCCATTATTAATCAAAATCTAAATAAGAATTTGCTACAGACTTCAGCATCAGCAAAGCTGGATTTCGTTGTAGTTGCCTCTTGTTTGTGCCTTCTACTGTGAAAAGTGGATCAACAGATTCTTTAACTACACAAGTAAAGAGAAGGAAAATTTTGATGATGAAACCCTTCACTGAAAGAATATTCCCACCGTCGCTCAGTGGAGAGGGGAACTCAAAGACTGCAAGTGTACCAACAACACTGGGTAATTGAGGTACTCTGTTAGCCAGGTAACATGCTTGGGAGTCTGCAGAATAATTAAAGAAGGAAGCAGACTGGATGATTGTGATGGCATAATTCAAAACTTTTTAGAGAAGTACTGAACTCTGGAACTTGTGAAGCAGAATTCATAAAGTGTGACCACCTTACTTTAGTTTCATTAAATATCCCAAAAGACCACATCAGTTTCATTGCTCAGAAACTGAGAACTAATCAAATGCTGTCTTAGTATATTGGATTGACACGCCTGGAAATTGAAAATTTGGTAATTAAGAGCAGGGCAGTACAACCTCCTATAAATTCCCCTTCTAGTGCTCTTCCAGTGCAGAGTCATGGATCATTACTCCTATCCATGAAAAAAAGAATTGTGTTCCCTTCTTGATTAGCTTGGCCCTTTGCTCCTTTGATATGACTATACACAGCAGACTGTTCAGTCCGGTTTATTCAAACTACAAAAGAGAGCCCTTAACAACCACCAGACAGTTACCAGCTATTGATTATTACTGACCTGAGTACTACCAGCCTCTGATCTGTGTGGTTACCTGCCCCAAACAAACCCTACTGATTACAACCAGGCTTTCATAAGGAGAAAAATTTTGCCTCTGCATCTTTTATTCATATATGAAACAGTGATCTAGAAGAGGAAGACTGTGCTCCTGTTACCCTAATGACCCATCAAACCACTGAGATTTAGGGCCTTAATTTGAAGCAACTATACCATTTTTACAGGAACAACCTCATCAGGATTCTTCTATAATTTATAAATAATTAAATTGTGGGACAGATTGCTTATTTAATTCAGTGCTGAACAATATCATCTTGGCTGCTTTAGCACTTGAACTTCCCTCAACACTTGCCTTGGACACTTGTGAAACACTTTTTTTGAATATTAGTAAGATTGTAGTGAAATACTAGAGCTGCAATAGAACTCCCCTTCAGAAAGGACAATAACATGGAATATGAAGGGTACACCAAGCAAAATCCCAAGAACATTTTAAACAATATCTAAATAATTTCTGAACATTTAAGGGAAAGACGAATTCTCATAACCAAACTGAAAAAGCATCAGTGTTCAAAGCATGCTACTAGAATTGAAATGTCACGTGCATTGCACAGCATTTCTAACAGGATCATATTGTCAAGCAGCTTTTTCATTGGAAAATCTCCTAATGGGTTCAAAAGTAGGCAGTATGGTGAAGCCATCCCCGCCTGAGCTTCAATTAACTGCTGAATTTGCAAAGGCCCTTATTTTCCCAACTCCTCCACTCCTCAGTTTTATGATGTTACTAAGACTCAGCTTGGGAAGATCTTGAAGGATCACCTCTGCTACTGTTCACACACAGAGTATTCCCATGTAACAGCACAAAGAAAATTATAAGGATCATTACAGTCCCTGACACTCATCTACCAGGTTTTGATTAGCAGCAGTGAAAATCCACAAGATTTTCTATGCTTTTCCTCCTCCTTGAGGAGGCTTTGGGCAGTACCACAGGTTTGCAAGCTGCAGCCATAGGATGACAAAGCTGCTATTCCTATTTACTTTAAGTGTATTTTCTTCATCATTTTAAGGACAAGAAACTTCATTTCAAAGAATTTCTATTTCTGCAGTGCTCATAAATCACTCTGGATTGCTACACTGAATTTATTTTACTGGAACAAAACACTTTATTGTAAGGCATGGAGGCTTCTCAAGTAAATGCTAAATTAAAGCCTGTCTAGGTACCACAAACTAAGTTTTTAAACCACCAGAATGAAAGAAGTTCCAAATACAGTCTTCTGATCATTTGGCAGCTTTGGTTTCTGATAGTCAAAATGCACTGTAAGCCGAAAAAACATCAAATGTTTTTAGTAAGGCAAGCACTTTAATTTGACAAAGTTCAAATCAATAATAACAAAGAACACATCCAAGTAAACTGGTAAAATCACACTGAAATGCTACATAGGATTCCTTTCCAAAAACACCGTGAAACATTTATTTATACGAGTTTCCAATTCTCTGGCCTAAAATCCATATTTCAGTAAATAGATTTTTTATGTTCTGGCAATAGTTAACATCCAGGCAGCCCTTCAAAAGTATTAATGAATCAAAACCCACGTATTAAGTTGAAAATGTGCTATTTTACAGAGGGAAAGATTAAACAAAATCTATTAGTGAGTACTTGAAAGCTGATAGAGTTAGTTTTAGTGCAAATAAATGCAAAATTTGACTGCAAAATACCAGGCTGAGAAAACAAAATAGTTGGAAGCAAAGCAGAGGTCAAACAGCTGGAGATACCAGCTCTATACTTAGTCCTCCAGCTAGTTCTCTACATAAAATAAGTGTTCTTGTAGGTGTTTTTCCTATTACCATGTTTATCAATAACTATTTCAGATCATAATTCATTTTATTCAAACTTTACCCTCTTCAGTGATGATATAGTTTCCTCATCATCTTCAGTGAGCTTTGTGAGCACAGCTATTTTAGATGACTTCTTCTCAAGCTCAGCACTCAGCTTCTTGCATTTCACCATGAGTCGCTTTTCATTTTCACGAGATGTCCTCATAATAGCAAGGAGCTTCTCATATTCCAGACGGAATTGTTCCAGAGCTTCATCTCTCTTAAGTAGATTGATGAATTCTTGGGCATCTTTTTCCAGTGCTTCAAATGCACTTTCTTCTAGACACGGTTTGTAAGACTTTTCCTGAGTGAAATAAGGTAATCAACAAACAGGAGGAAATCAACACCTCACAACTCTAGAATATAAAAAAGTAATATACTGAGTGAGTAACAGCTACTAAGAAATCATGACAAAATTTTCAATAATACCAGTTCTATTGCTAGCACGATGTGCATGTTGCAGGCTAGTTTTCAAACAAATCTCCCCCAACTTTACTGAAATAACCTGTGCTTTAAAAGTCGGTGTTCTTGCCATCAAGTCCCACAACTGCTTTAAAGATAAGTCTATGAAATATCATCATTGTGATAGTGTTTGAATAATGCATCAACCAGTGAGGAAGCCCACTATTTTAGTCTCAGTTCTGCCCAGTTCAGGCAGAACTTCTACTCTCTAAATACTGATTAGTTTATGCTTTCCATGCAGATAGTGCCAACAAATCACTTGCAGGCAAGCATGTCTGAAAGCTCCAGTAATGACAATGCAAGCCAGTCCTTCCTCTGCAGGAAATACTACTGCTAAACCTTTCACAGAGGACATTTTTGATGCTGCTTAGTTTTGATGCCAGCTCCTCACAACCGTATCTCAGAAGTGGGCTCACTTGGACAGGAAAGTAGTCCTGTTAGCAGTGGCCACAGATGTATGGCAAGACCCCCTCACAGAGGAGAGGCAATCAGATACACAGTTCTCATAAACTTAAAAATCAGCCCTGGTATCTCCCCTCCAAAACCAAGGGATTTCTGTTCTGAAATTGGTTCAGGCCCCTACGTATTTGGACACAATTTGAATACTCATTCATCATTTGAATACAAGCAGTTTAAAAGTGAGTGAGAATTTTCAAAATTCTGAAAAAAAAAACTTCTGAGAGCAAAATTACACCTTTCATTAGTTTCAATGTTTCCTGGGGGGTGGAGTATGTAATTTCACGTTACCTGGAAAACCTGAAATCAAAAGGGCAAAACTAGACCCTTATTGAAATAAAGGTCAGGCCATGTGACACACTGAGGCAGAGGGACCAGTTCCATGTGCACTTCCTCGCCAAGACTCTGGTTTGGGGGGTCCTCTTCTGTGTCAGAAACTTCAGTAGGGAAACCACAAGGGCAGCTTTAATGTTACAGCCCAAGCTCCAGCTGGCATGCAAGGGCAGTGTGCAGTGTGAGGCTGAAATGAACCCCCCTTTCAACTTTGCTCTGGGACTCACGGGTTTCTTTGCATTTCATCCTCCTCTCTGAACCACAGAATCATCAAATCATGGAGGTTTTGGTTGGAAGGGACCTTAAAGATCATCTCATTTCAACCCCCTGCCACGGACAGGGACACTTCCCACTATCCCAGGTTGCTCAGAGCTCCATCCGGCCGGGCCTTGAGCACTTCCAGGGACGGGGCATTGACACCTTCTCTGGGCAATTTGTTCCAGTGCCTCACCACACACACAGGGAAGAATTCTAGCAGCAAATCTAAACCTACTCTCTTCCAGTTTGAATCTATTCCCTCATGTCCTGCCACTAAATGCTCTTGTGGAAAGTCCCTCCCCAGTTTTCTTGTGGGCTCCCTTCAGGTACTTCAGTTCTGATCTTGTCTACGTTTGTGATTGCACACAGAGTTGAAAGAAGAGTGGCAGTAAGGGGGAAGGCAGAGGGGGAAATAACACCCATGATCTTAAATGTTGCAGGTGTTCCTAAAACGAGTTATTACTGACTCCGTACAAGTGCACTCCTGCTTTGCCCACAGCACACAACCGAGCTGTGCTCACACAGCTCACCCCACACGTAAGCACGGCCTGTGGACACCGACGATGCACAGGTGGTGCCGTCGGGCTCATCCGGCGGCACAGCCTTGGTCCTGTGCAAGGCAGGGAGGGCAGGAGTGGGGACAGGTGACAGGTTACAGGTGACAGGTTACAGGTGACAGGTTACCTCAGCCATGCTGCCGGCGGGCGGGGCAGCGGGCTCGGGGCTGAGGGCCGGGGTCGGTGTCGGTGCCGGTGTGGAGGCCGATGCTGGTGTTGGTGTGGGTGCCCGTGCGGAGGCCGCTGCCGGTGTCGAGGCCGTGCCCTCCGGGCCGCGGCGGTGCCGAAGCGGCGGCCGAGCAGCGAACGCCGCCTCGTTTCGTAGCAACGGCGGCAGCGGCGGGCGGGGCCGGGTCTGGCACGGAGAGTCCCGGCCACCGTCACAGTCACGGTCACGGTCACCCCGCGGCCGAGGATTTTAACCAGGGACAGCGAGCGCCGTGTCCCCACGGACCGCCGTGTCCCCTCAGAGCCGCTCCCGGAGCCCCCGGGGCGGGACAGCTCAGTCACAGACCCGCAGGGTTGTCAGGGTTGGAAGGCAGCTCTGCAGATCGTCCCGTCCGCGCCCCCGCCAAGGCAGGGTCACCCGGAGCAGCCGGCACAGCGACCGGGCCAGGTGGGCTTTGAATGTTTCCTGAGGGGGAGACTGCACGGCCTTCCTGGGCAGCCCGTCCCAGTGCTCTGCCACCCTCAATGCATGCAAGTTCTCGTGTTGGAGTGGCTTGGGGTTTGGGTTGAATTTCTTGTGTTTTGGATTGAATTTCTTGGGTTTTAGGTTGAACTTTTTGTGGTTTAGGTTGAACTTCTTGAGTTTTAGTTTGTGGCCGTTCCTCCTCGTCCTGCCACTGGGCACCACCCAAAGGCGCCTGGTATCATCCTCCTGGCACCCACCTTTGTGATTTATATGCATTAATGAGATTCCCTCTCAGTCTTCTCCTGACTGAATGGGCCCAGCTGCCGCAGTGTCTCCTCATATGAGAGATCTCCACACTCCTCACCATCTTCGTGGCCTCTGCTGGACCCTTTCCAGTAGCTCTTTGTCTTCCTTGTACTGAGTCCACTCGAGGCAGGCCCCTGTGGAAGGCAATAAATGGGGATTTGTGCAGTTTGGGAGCACAAGTCATAGAAGCACAGAATGGTTTGGGTTGGAAGGGGCCTTAAAGACCATCTTGCTCCAATCTCTCTGCCATGGGCAAGGACACCTTCCACTAGACCAGGTTGCTCAGAGCTCCATCCAGCCTGGCCTGGAACACTTCCAGGGATGGGGCATCCACAATTGTCTGGGCAAACTGCTCCAGTGCCTCACCACCCTCACCGTAAAGAATTTCTTCCTAACATCTAATCTAAACCTGCCCTCCTTCAGCCTCAGGCCATTCCCTCTTGTCCTCTCACTACATGCCAAGTGGCATTTGGAGCCCTGCTCCTGCCATGTCACTGCACCTGACTATTCACAGCATCCTGTCTGTGCATGGGGATGGTTTTGTACAATCCATGGTGCAGGACAAGGGGAGGCGGGACAGCAGCTCTGCACTTCAGAGCTGTGCTCAAGGATCAGCCACTGCTGTTCTCTCCCAGCTAACCCTTGAATCGGTGGGATTTATCTCTATGAGCACACAAATTGTTTCCACCGATAGCTTTTCAGGGCAGGGAATGTATTGTATCATATATACACTCCCTAGCAGCATGGATGTTGATTATGCCCTTTACTTTAGTACCATTTGAAATGAGTAATGATGATGGAAAACTTTTTCTCTTCCTGGTTTAATGAAGCCTGAATTGTAGCACTTCATTTCAGTGACTACGTGGCAAAATAGACACTTTCAAATGGATGCTTTCAAATTATCTGATTTTACCATTAGAACTGGAGGATAATACACATTTTATAATGTATTCTTTGTCTGTATGATAATTTACAAAAGGTTGTATACCTTGAAACATAGTCATTTCAATGCACACTTCTAACAAAAAAAAAAATCAATGAAGTTCCTTTTTTAAGTTTTGCACTCCTCTTTTTCCTAATTTTCTTTTTTACTGATGCTTCCTACCTAATAAAATTACCAGGAAGATGATTATGATAAATTCCTTGATTCTAGAATTTCAGATTTTCAGGAAGACCAAACTTCTAGACCTTTAAAATAAAACAGCAGTATGTGTAATGAAATATCAAAAAGTATGGTTTTAATTTTGTAAGCAAAATACTGCTGGAGGAAGGGGATATACTCAGAATTTAAAAAACAAAACCAAACAAAAAGTCCCCAAAAAAGACCCCCCCAAAAAAACCCAAAAAGAATGTTATGTAACAAAAAACCCTTTTCCAATTTCCATCTTAAATATATGACCTGGATATTTTTTATACTGTTTCTTATGAGTTTAACAACCAGGAATGGAAACTTACAAAGGGAGGTAGTCATCTTTGTGCTTTTGGTTTGTGTTTGTGCTTGTCGGCAACAGCATAAGTCTGTCCAAAAACTATATCCGTTTATTAAGACATTCCCATGAGCTTCCTGGTCTGGTTGGAGATGTCCCTGTTTATCGCAGGGGGTTGGACTAGAAGACTTTTAAAGGCCCCTCCCAACCCACACTATTCTATGATTCTACTCTGTTTTTCATACTCCTGGTGACTTTTGTCCTGTGAGACCCTGTAAGAGTGACTGTCTAGCTTGGTCTTCATGACAACTTCCATTTGAGCTAAATTAATTCAAACTCTACGAGTTTAGCCTCAAACTCTACGAGTTTAGCTTCCTGGTCTGGTTGGAGATGTCCCTGTTTATCGCAGGGGGTTGGACTAGAAGACTTTTAAAGGCCCCTCCCAACCCACACTATTCTATGATTCTACTCTGTTTTTCATACTCCTGGTGACTTTTGTCCTGTGAGACCCTGTAAGAGTGACTGTCTAGCTTGGTCTTCATGACAACTTCCATTTGAGCTAAATTAATTCAAACTCTATGAGTTTAGCCTCATAGTACCTGCACCTCTAGCTGCAGTGCAGACATAATGGAGTGACTGTCACGAGTCTGTTATAACTCATGCTAAAGCTCATTTTTAATAAGCCAGCCACCATGCCTTAAAACATCACAACTCATAGCACATAGTATTAAGTGCAACCAGGACACGAATCTGTGACAAGACTCAAATAGTCACATTGAATTAATTCTGCAACAATTAATATTAACAACAGAATACCTCAACAGCTCCATGACCAAGGAGCTGCAGTGATACTCAAGAGGACCCCTGGGTTTCTGACCTCAGCAAGAATTTACTGCAGCCTTAGCAAGAATTTACTGCAGCTTGGGACCCGCCACTTAAAATTAGATTCCTTAGTGAAATGGAAATAACCACATCTGCCATCCTGCAGTGGTTATAAATGATGCACTCATGCCACAGAGAGAACCTCTAGACAATGTGGAGCTCTTCACGTGGGATCATTTTTTAGCACTCCCTTTTAAGCTGAGCCTATGTTCCCAGCTCTGTGACCTTTCTGTTAGTAAGAGCAAAAATCTCCAACAGCCACAATAAATAGCTGGGACAAGCCAGACCTAGCAAGTTTCAGTTCATTGAAAAGATTATTACTTATTACCCTGACTATCTGACTTTGTTCAAGAGACACATGCACTTTATAAATAAGTATAAATTATGTATCTCCATATCCTTATGCTGGCAAATAAGCAGAATCACCTGTTTCACCAGCTGCATAAAAGAGAGCTTTGCATTAGTGGGGCATGTTGGTGTGTATGCAGAAAGGGTTACTAGAGAAGAAATGTTTTCTCACTGGTTTATTTGAGGTCACAACCCTCATGCAGTTAATTTAATGCGTGTTTTAAACTGTAGGGCATGAAGATGATAAGCAATCACTTCCTGAATGTAAGGATTTATGGGCTGCTGCAGAGATATAAATAAATAGAGTAAAATCTCATCATAAGATGACCCAGGGGAATGTAAGCCATTTGGGGCAGGGACCATGACAGTACGTGTCTTCTGGAAAGCATAAAAGGGACCTCATGGACACTGGGAGGTGACGATAGGAAGAATTCATAAGGAAAGCCCAGGAGTGTGTTTTGAAGCCTTTCCTCCCACACCCGCTGCTGTGAGATGTCAGGAGGCGGCAGCACCGCACGGGCGGCGTGATCGCTCCACTGCCCCGCACAGCTGCTCCCACCCCCGGCCAGAGACGGCCACAAACATTAATTATTATTACATGGAGGTACAGCAGTGGGGTGAACATGTGCTCATGGATGAGGTTGTGCGTTTGAACAGTTATGTTCAGTTTACTGAGAAAATACCATCAATGGGAAAGCACCACTAAGGAAAGCAAAATTCATCTACCTGTTTACTAATACCCAATTACTGTTTTATATATATTACAAATATGTTACATAAATATTTCAAGTCTTGTAATTTCCCCCAGCGATATGGAAACTCACCAGAACCTGGTGGCCTCAAAGAGCAGTGATGCTGCAGACGCTGTCTGTGGGCTGATGTCCTGGGACATGCCCTGCGAGCCAGATTGCCTTCTCAGGGCTACATCAGTTTGGCAGTATTAAAAGGAGCAAGAGATTACTGAAAACACTTTTACCTTCCGTGACAAGGAAGCACTATGTGGCCCTCAATTACTTAACTATCTAGCTGATATTTTTACTGTATTCTGTGGGAACGTCCTCTCTGCCTGTTATTTTCAAACTTAATGATAGTCCTATAATGTGAACAGTCATTCGGTTTAAATTGGATTGAGACTTTCTGCTTTGTTCATAACGATGATGCAACAGATCTCAAATAACTGTAACCTTTGATCATGTTTGTCACTAGTGTTCAGTCAATGATCTCAAGAGAAGGAAACATTACCATTTCCATAAAAAGTTACATCACATGAACATTTCAATTAATAGAAACACCCAAATAAAGAACTTGGTTAGTTCTGAGACAGAAGCTAAAGCTGACAAGTGGTCTGAGTATAATGTACGATTACATGCTCTACCTGAAAAATAAAATAGCTGACATTTATGGAAAGTAACTAAAATTAAATCAATAATTCTGAAACTAAGATGAACTTGCTATTCCCCAGTATGGTTTGAAACTGCAGAACAGTTTTCCATCCCAGTTTTTCCTCACAGTTCTGCAGCTGGGATTACTATGGCCTGCCATGCTTATTAGAAAATTCCTCTCTTCTACTCTTCTCCAAACCAAACACAGGAATTCTCCAAGACCATGGAGATCTCTGCAGATCACCATCACTGCCCACTGTGGGCTCTTACCACCATCAGTAGTATGGTTTGTGCTACTAATCTGGCCTACAGTTTTGGAGAGAGACATGAGGGGACTCTTCCTCCCATGTGTTTGGAGGAATGGTCTGGTCGGAGTGACACCCTCCCATCCTGGTTGCCCAGCATCATTAATCCCTAGAGGGGCTATAAAGGAAAGCCTACAAGGTGACACAAACACACTTGGACCTGCACAGCACTCAAGTTCCTTCAGTACACAGTTTCTATTACCTGCTTACCAGTTCTGATCCATGGCTGTCTTCATCTAGGTCTATTTAAAAATTTGTTTCAATATGTCTAGAGGCACCATGTGTTCATTAGCAGAAACAACTTCTCTCCCATGCGTTCCAATAGTCTTTCAGTTCCAGCAGCAGAATCCAGGCCCTAATATCTTATTCCTGTTCCGCTCACATTTTATTCTTTAGCCACCAAATCTTTCCATAGATGAAAAATTGGTTTGGCGTCTTTCACTACTTGGCATTTGACTCCTCTGGGAGGAAGAGGCTATTAGAAAAAATCTTAATACCCAGAGAAGTCCATAGAAATCACAGCAATTAAAGATGTTTATAAGGTCAGGTGTAAGGGGGTAGATGAGGACACCAACTGGTGAGCTGTGAGAAGGGGATGCTGTCTCCCTCCACATTTCCTTTCATGATAGCTAGGAGGTAGGAAAAGTCCATGAGTGAGAGGGAGTCCTCCACTCCCTTCTCCCCTTGATCTGCCCATGTTCCTGCTCTGCTGAGTCATGCTGAGCTGTGCTGTTGCAGTCTGCTTTAGTCTTACACAAGGTAGGGCCCCAGCAAGGCCTGACAAGAGCAAGATTATCATTCCTGCTTTCTTTGTGTTGTGTTAGCATAATCCCTCTGTGTGCTCCACACTGGCAGCTGTTTCCTGTATTCCTTGATTCTTTTTTTTTTTTTATTTGCTGCTTGTAATGGTTTAAGGAAATATTGCCAATTTTGTAATGAATTAGAAATACTAGTGGAAGGAATAAAATAATTCCTCAATCTTCTAATATGTCTGAAAGCAGCTGAGAAAGATACCTAGAATTTAACTCTCTGCCCAAATCTTGCTCTTGTCCTGCACCTGCTGATGGGATCTTAAGAGTCCATTTTAGAAATAATATTATTACATCTAATTTCTGCTGCAGTAACAGCCATACCACAGACCCACAGGTTGAGTCCCAATATGCAAAGAACTATGGTACTGTTACTCCACTGTTCACAGCTTCAGGTCCTACCCAGGATCTAAGGAATGTTAGCGGAGCTTGTCTCATTATCAAATAAATTACTACCTTTAGCAAGATAATAATCTCAAACCTTCTGCAGTGCAGCAATACTCAAACAATGAATCATGGTCTGGAGTTGTCAGAATATGTGCTTCTAGCTTTCCCTCCTCTTGCAGACGTCTGAACTGCATAAAAATTAAACTAATACAAATCAAATTAATTAGTCTTGGATTGACTTTTCCATTTACATGTATTGTGTTGTTATCATAATTTTATACCATCTTAGGTGGCACACAAAGTAGATCCAGAATGAGATGGTAGATATGTAATATAATCTGTTGGGATGTGAGCCTTTCTTTGAAAAATGTTCAGGTCTTTTCCCTGTGTCCCAGCGAAATTTTGCAGATGCATGGAAATGATAGTCACTGTAACCCACAGTGATTTGTGTTGTCCAGTGTGTATATCTATACATATACATGGCCAGCATTAGTAATTACTACCTTGTTGAGCTTTATGTAGGTGATATTTAATAGACATTTTCCATTGACTTAGGTGATGAATAGCTGAGATCCTGGTGAAGGAGCTGTTTTCTCTCCTGCTGCTGTGAAGTTCCTTGGGGAAATAAATGATGCACAGGACAGGCTAAGTCCTGCAGCACAGAAGCGGGGAGATTTCAGTATTGCTCTTCCTAGAGATGATTTCCATAGATTAGGGCATATGAGGAAGAAATGTACTAACAACACCCAGGTTGCTAATAAACCTGAATAAACTTGATTCGGACACTAAGGAAATAATATCCATCACACAAATTTACAAATACAAATCCTTTGATTAACATTAAAACTGTTACTTAACTCAATAAGCACTTCAGGAAATACAAAGAACGCCTGACTTAACAGTTCTAGTTAAGTCAGTTCTACCACTCATGAACTAGCCAGCTTCAGAACAAAGCTGTGCCACCACATTTTCTTGGTGCCCTCTTGATACTGCAAAGCCTTAGCGCAACATAACACACAGATTGTCTCCCACCACTGCACACGTCCACCATCTGAGCTAAAAAAAAAAAAATCAAAGCAGCAGTGATGAAGAACATGCAACATGCCAGACCAGTGGTAATATAAGCCAGTTGTTTCAATGCTGTGGAAAGAGGAAGGGTGCAATAAAGGGATCTATAGTTCTCCTAAATGAGAGAGATGTTACTATGCTGTTGCTCAAAGTTGGGGCCCTTAAGGTTCTTTGTGAAAGTGATAGTTGTTGAGCAAACCTGCTTTGTGAGAAATGTGAGATGGCCTTTAACTCTAGAATGAGGGCAATGTTGGAAAACACTTTTTAGAACCCTTTACCATGGCCTTTATCGTTAGTTAACACTTGCTGAGCCTCTGCTCCCCCACCCCTACAAGGGCCAGGCCTGTCAAAATCCAAAAAGCATTTGGACGACACTCTGAGGCACATGGTGTGATTGCTGGGGTTGTCCTGTGCAGGGCCAGAAGCTGGACTCAGTGAGCCCTGTGGGTCCCTTCCAACTCAGGATATGCTGTGATTCTCAGGAAAGCAGTACAACTTCTGTGCTTCAGCAGGGTGTTAAGCAGCTCCACAAGTTTCTGCTTGTGCCGCCTTTGAGCAGGAAAATAGTTCAGCATCCCAAAGAACTGTTCCTTTGCTTTGATAAGAGCTGTACACGAGGTTGTGTGTTTCAGCGGCTTTCCTGACTCTCAGGCACGACCACCAGGAGGTCAGAACACATCCGAGAAGCAAGATGAGCGCATTTCCTCTCCGTCCGCCGTGTGCTCGGTACAAAACCATCTGGGAAGCTGATGGGGGAGCCAGGGGGTAGGTGAGAGAGCCCGCTGCCGCCCGCCGGAGGATGGCTCGGCTCCTGGGGCTGGCGGGGGTGGTTTGAAGGAGGAGAAACAAACGCAGGAGCGGAGGACGCCGCTCGGGCCGGGCTGGGCGGGCTCCTGCCCCTCTGCGAGCGGAGCCGCCGCCCCGACAGCGCCGGTGTGCGCGGAGCGCCCCGGGAGCGGCGGCAGAGCCCGCCCGGCCCGGTGAGTGGCGTGCGGGGACCCGCAGCGTGCGGGGCGCGGACCGGGGGGATCGGGAGGGGTGCGGGGGTATCCACGCTGCCGCCCCGGGAAGGGCCGTGCCTGCGGCGGAGATGGAGCGGCCGTGCTGGGCTGCCCGGAGCAGCTCGCCTTGCTGGGATTGTCGCCGGGCTCTCCTTACGGAGTAACTTTTGCGTTCTCCGCGCCCACGTGGCTCGTCTCGGTGGGTACCGGGGCACCGGCGGGACACTGCGCCAGCCAGAAGTGTCTGCAGAGCTTTCGGCATCCCTCTCCCCGCAGCCCCTGCGGGGCCGGACGCAGGGGGCAGGAGGTGCCCGCTCCCGGGGGGGACCCTCTGCGGGGCCGGGCCGGGCTCAGCAGGGTCCCCTCGGCCACCTCCCTTTGCTGAGGACACGGCCCGTGGGGTCCTTGGCCAGGCGCCCATCTCGGGTATGTACAGTCCGGGCAGAATGCATCCCTGAGCTTTGCTGTGTGTTCAGTCTTCCACGGCTTGGGCTTAAAACTTCCTTGTGTTTCTCCCGAGACACACTACCTCTCACTAATGAGAGAAGGAGCGACGTTTTCAGTAGAGCTGAAGGAAGGACAGTTCCAGCAGAGCGGCTCTTCTTCTGTGTGGGCATGTTTTTGAAAGTGGCCAGCAGGTATTTGCAGCTCAAACCAGAGCAAGCCAGGACTGGGACACTGGGAAGTCATGGGCTGTAAAACTGACATGCAGAACCAAAGCCTTGGTGGCCCTTGTATCTTCAACTTGGCAATCTCCTACTGAAGTCGTTCTCCTGGGAAATGCCAGACTAAAATCCTTCAGGAAAATAGGAATTGTTGCTATTGGTATCTGTTCTGTGGTCAGGCAAGATGAGCAACAGCAGTGTCTCTAGGTGAACATTACTATTAACATGTTTTTAATGAGTGCTAAAAGCCTAACCCATACTGAGCGCATTTCCTTCAGGCATGAGTGTTTGCCATGAGCTGCCAGGCAAGGATCTGAGCTGCACTTGGACAGGAGAGCCGCTGTAGTGTAGTACACCTTGGTTTGTGAGGTTTTTTAGTTTGGTTTGGTGATGATGACAATTCTCTTCTGCAGCTCTGACTAAAGTGATTCTGTCTACCTTCACAGGCGTCTGCTTTTAAAAACACTTTCTCCTTAATATATGTGAAAGGGTTCTCTCAGTCCTTAAGGAAAAGCAGAGTATAGAATTTAGGAATGGAAACTTCAAGCCTTCTCTTCCTTGTCTTCAGTGCAATAGGTGCTTTGTGCTGCTCCCGCGTGGGAAACGCACACACATTAGTTAAGGGTGATTGCCCCAGAGGTAGAGAGAGTTGAATTGATTTGCCAAAGGTCAGAGAGCCAGTGTTAATACTGGGATCAGCCCTGAGGACTTCTTGGCTGCCAGCAGGTAGATGACGCTTGTTTGCGTGACTTGGGTGAACAGGACTCAGTGGTCTGTGTTTGCACCAGTGGCATCTGCAAGGATGAAGTGACCTGTGCACACCAAGGGCGTTGTGCCTGTTTACCAAGAGCTCAGGCGGTGGCCCCTCCCCACCTAACGGTCTTCCTCTTTTTGTTGCTTGGAGCATTACAATATACTAAGAACAACCTTTTTTTTTTTGACTCTACCCTCTTCCCCTCAAGTCCCTGGTCAGGGACTGGGGAACTTAGTTTTCTTGAGCAATTGTTTCAGACCCTCTGATGACTAGGACCACCAAAAGCTGCACGTCCTGCTCCCCTTTTGTCCTTTTTTAGTTCTATGCATGGCATTAAGGGCTCCTGTGTGTTTCTGCTTGATGACTCAGAGGGATGCTGGTGTTTTTGATTCTTATGTGGCAATAAGTAACAGGGGAAGGGAATCTGATCTGCAGAAACCTAATGCTGGTGTTCCACAAGCTGATCTAACTAATTTCTGAGTTTGTTTTTTTAAGAAAAACTGTATGGTTTTCAAAAGAACAATTTTAGGCTGGCATTTGCAACTGTCTACCTGCTGACTGTTGTTCTATTGTTTCAGTATCTTGGGGCTTGCTTGCAAATTAATTAACACAATATGATTATCAGGAAACACACTCAATGGGTTGTACTGTGGTGTACTTTTTTTTTCTTGGCTCATAGTTTTAATTAGTTCCCTGAGTGCAATGGGTATCCAGCAGAAGGGGTGGTTTATTTTTCTCAGTTGCATTGTTTTCTTCTGACACATCTGCATTCCCTCTAAAACAAATGTCCTGGCAAAATTTAAGCTAAATTGAGCCTCTGTTGACAAGGTGAACATTAAGAAGTGATATATGAACCCATGAAGTGTCTGCATGAGTCTCCCTGCTGTCCTGTGCTGTCCTGTCCTGCACATTCTGCTTGGCAGAATTGCAATTGCAATCCATAGCAATGGTGCAATGGAAAAGGAAGCTGAAAAAAGTGTTGTTCCTTTAGATCCCATTTAAAATGGACTGTTGGGTTGGCCAGCTCTTTCGCTCCCAAGTGTTATTACAATCCATTTATACTGGGGAAAAAGCAGGTTTGCTGCCAGGTGGCATACTTTCCATCAGCACATATAACTGCTGGGTGGTGGAGAGAGGTAGAGACTCTGGTTTTCAGACTGGAGGAAGCTTGGCTGGGGTGTGCACTAGCCAGCACTGTTGTGTGCCCAGCTGTGAATTCCAGGTTTTGCAGGGATGTGGGCTCAGCTGTGTAAGCAAAACCTTCTGCGCGTTCACTCCTCAACATGGGCAATAGACAGGGAGACAAGTAGCCAAGCTTCAAGCAGCCTGAGGGATGGAGAGCTGGCCTGGGGTGCAGCTGCAGCAGGACTTTTTTTAGCTTGTTTGTACTCATGCGCATACGTGGGCCATGCGAAGTTGGCTGAGCCAACCTTGACCTGCAGTTCAGCAAAACAAACAGTTTTTACTGCCATGACCTGAAGGCCAGAATAGCTGCTGAGCTTCACTGGAGCAGGGGCAGCTTTGATTTCTGTCGTGGAGAGGAGGCTCTCGTATAGGGCTGACTCAAAACACTGTGCTGTGTTGCTCCAGCTTTCTCGTGAAAGCAGTGTTAAGGCACGTGCAAGACAAGGAGGTGATCCAAGACAGCCAACATGGCTTTACTGGGACAAATCATACCTGACCAATCTGGTGACCTTCTATGATGGAGTAACTGAAAGGTTTGGCAAGGGAAGATTGACCAGTCATCTACTAGAATTGTGTAAGACCTTAGACATTGTTCCACATGATAGCCTGATCTCCACTTGGAGGGAAGTGGATTGGAAAGATTGACTCTTTGGTGGATAAGGGTTTAGTTGGGCAGATGCAGCCAGAGAGTTGTGGTCAATGGCTGGCTGTCCAGGTGGAGGCTGGTGGTGTCCCTCAGGGCTCTGTCTTGGGACTGCTGGTCTTTAATGTCTTTATCTGTGACATAGTGAGATTGAGTGCACCCTCAGCAGGTTTGCAGATGACACAAAGCTGAGTGGTGCAGTAGGCACAACAGAGAAAAGGGATGCCATCCAGAGGGACCTGGACAAGTTTGGGAGGTGGGCCCACAAGAACCTTGTGAAGTTCAACAAGGCCAAGTGCAAGGTGCTGTACCTGGGTCAGGACAATTCCAGATATGAGGACAGACTGGGAGAAGAACTCATTGAGAGCAACCCTGCAGAGAAGGACTTGGGAGTTCTCATGAATGAAAAGCTGGACATGACCAAGCATTGTGCACTTGCAGCCCAGAAAGCCAAACACGTCCTGGGCTGCATCCAAAGCAGCGTGGCCAGCAGGTTGAGGAGGTTCTTCTCCACATCTTCACTCTCATGAGACTCCACCTGGAGTGCTGTGTCCAGTCCTTCTGTTCCTCAGCACAGGAAGGAACATCAACCTGTTGGAGCAGGTCCAAAGGAGGCCACAAAGATGATCAGAGGACTAGAACACCTCTCCTATGAAGTCAGCCTGAGAGAGTTGGGGTTGTTCAACCTGGAGATTCCAGAGAGACTTCATTGCAGCCTTCCAATACTTAGAGGGGGCTCATAAAAAAGAGGAGGTAGAGCAACTTTTTACATGGGCAAAAAGTGGTAGGACAAGGGAGAACTGTTTGAAACTCAAAGAGGGGAGAGTTTTAGGTTAGATGTTAGGAAGAAAATCTTTACTCAGAGGGTGGTGAGACACTGGCACAAGTTGCCCAGGAAAACTGAATGCCCCATCCCTGAAAGTATTGAAGTGTCCCAGGTTGGATGGGGCTTTGAACAACCTGGTCTATTGGGTGGCATCCCTGCTTATGGTAGGGCAGCTGGACCTTGATGTCTCTAAGGTCCCTTCCAACCCAAACCATTGTGTGGCTCTCTGACTGCCTCAAAGAGAGTGAGAGGAGGTTTGTGCGAGTGTGAGAGGATGCAGCACAGGCACACCCGCTGCTGAGAGGGACCTGCTTCTAAGTGACTGTAGACCATCCCCTAAGGTTCCATCAAGGTCTCTTCAACTCTATGCACATATAGTTGAGGGACACCCTGATTTAAACTCTCTCTTTTGAGATTTAAAAATTACTTTTACAAGTGAGGTTGTGTAACTCCTGGAGCAGCAGTTCCCGCACAGCACTTCATAGCTCCTTTCCTCCAAGCAGAAGCACCTGCTGTGCTTAACTGGTCCTGAGCCACCATGAGACCAGGCATTGCAGGCCCTGAGGGTTTACAAACATCCGCTGGGATAGTACAGTGCAGATCCAGTCCTTTGGGGTTTGGGATGTCTTGCTCCTGTGTTTGGTGGTCTGTGCTGCTGCTGGCAGTGTCCTGGCACCTGCAGCCCTGCAAGCTGGGAGGGCAGGGCAGGGCCCATTTGCTCCATTTGGCCTCACAGTGGAAGACAGAAACAGAGAAATGAAACTGTACACATGGTCTGGTCAAAGAAGGTACATGGGAGGAGGGAGGTGAAGTGAAGGGGCTCAGGAAAGCAAGGATGTGTCAGCCTAATACCGAGCCCTCAAAGGACCCAGCACCAAAGCCCAGCTCAGCCCACAGTGATCATGATTTCATCAGGCTTTGCATGACAGTTGGAAGGTTTGAAGTGGTGGTAGCAGCTGGAAGTGAGGGTGGTGCATACCTGCTTCCCAGCCTATTTGTGTGCAGCTAGGTAATGTCTCCTTTGTGTACTTGTAACCAACATGTTGAGTCCTCCTCCCTCTGGTTGGGGTTGCATGTAAAATTTCGTCACTTTTCTCTCCTAAAATATGATAGTTTATCTCTTGTGGTTCTGTGTTTCAGATCTTCCTGTATGCTCTTAGACTTATTTCCTGCCACTTCTGTGTTTTCAGTTTCTCCTAATAGCTCTCTAAACCCAGCTCCCCAAGCAAGTATTTCTGCCTTACAAGCTGCTTACAACAGACAAACCAATCCCAGTCAAAACTGTCCCAGCCCTTGAATTTATGCAGCTGCTAATTTGACCCTAATCCATTTTAAAAGGGGAGAGCTGGTGGGTGAGGATGGAGTTAGAGGTCCTTGCTTGCCAACATGTCTGCAAGGCTGACAGACCCACAGTGTGATCTGCACACTTTCCCATGGGAAAAGTAGCATTTACACTCTCCCCTGGTCATTTCAAACTGATTGTTTCTGGTCTCTTGAGCTTTTATGATCAGATTTTTAGGTAAAGGGGACTAGTTAATCACTCTGTTAATCAATTCCTAGTTCAGAAAACTGCATTATATAGCAAGCTTCTGCCTGAACTTCCTCATTCATTCACTTTGTGTTTTGCAGACTTCCTGGCTGTGCTTCAGCAGTGGGTGACTGAATATAGTCTTCTCTGCATCACGGTGATAGTTGTAATGTGAAGCTTAATGAGCACCTGCAAAGCTGTGTAGCAGGTAAGTGCTCCAGGGGTCATTCTTCCTTCCAGATTTCATGTGATTTAAAAAAGCTTCTTGATGGGCTCTCACTAGGAGATCTTGAGCCTTGCAGCAAAAATGCTGAAAGGAAATTGGTGTGGCTCATATTTTAGTAAATGTTCCCAACAGCGAGGTTCAGACAGATTCTTGCAAAGTAAAAGTAGTGATGTTATGAAGGTTTAATTTGGAAATTAATTCAGTATAGAAGATCAGTCTTAAAAGCCTCTCTCTTTTGGACTTTCAGTATACAATTTTTTTTCTCTGACTGCTTGGTACTGTTGTGATCTACTCAGAGAGTGATGGCAGAAGGGAACCAACAGGTCTAAAGCTTTGCTGACATCAGCTACTGCTGGATTTTCTGCTGTGCAAGAGAACTTGCCACATGTACCTTACCCAGACTGAGCAAGTAGTAGATCCCCCCTCCTTCAGGTGTTAGAGGGATAGCAAAGGCCTGGAAGTGCCTGGGCAACCTCCTGATGGTCAGGGGTGACAGCAGAGGCAGCCAGATTAAAGGGAAATAATAGCTTTCACAAGCCATCAGTGTGCCGAATTTCCATGTTTGTGTGAAAACCCCTAAAAACACGCCAAAAGGGGAACTGCTGTGTGAAATCAAGATGTCTGGCAGTGCCACTCTGCAAGTGTGTGACAGGAGGCTCTGTGGGTACCAGTGGTGGGAAGGAAAGAACTGGCGCTGATGACAGAGGGAGCCAGCAGAGCAGCAGTCCTGGCTGCCACAATGTCCTGCTTCAGCTCTGAGTACCTGTTAGTTCATGTTCTCCATGTGATTTTTTTCTTTTATGTATTCCGGATCTGTACTGGGTGGTGTCTGTCCCCATTTTCCCATCGCAGAGTTCAAACGGCTGCTCTGCTCTAGCAAAGCTCAGCTCACAGGGTTCCCTGGCATGCTCCTCCAGCCAGCCCTGATCAAAGCTGTGAGAGCTGGCCCATTGCCATTCTCCTGTGTGCAAATGAAGCTCTTTCTCCTTTTTCTTTCCCTTCACCATCTTTCATTATTATCCCTGTTCCAGAGGCAGGTTTTTCTGGCTGATCTAGCACATTATTTGTATCAGTGATATTTGCCTCAAGGCAGAGATGCTTTTTCAGCATTTATAGGTAAAGCATCTGATGCATCCCACTGCCATGTATGTGGCTTGGAAAAGCCAAGCATGGTGTTGGCAGGGATGAGGGCCATTGCAGCCAACTGTTGCAGAATTTAAGCCCTGTTAGGTACAGCCTCTGACTCATATGGTTATTCTGGTTGCCTGGCAAAGGAAAATTTACTGTTCCCTCACTTTTGAAATCAGGGGGAAGAGCACGTAGAGAAGGTTCTCTGCCTGAGCAGTAAAAGACATGAATTACAAGGTGTCAGCTGAGCCACCTGTGTAACCAACTCATCTGTCTCTGGGTTGCCTCAAGGGGTAGTGGGCACTGTCAGTTGAAAAGACAAAGTTTGTGGCCAAACCCAAATGAAAACAATGTAAATTGACTTCAGAGTGCCTTGCTTTCAGCTCTTCCAAATTGCAGAGGATTTGGTGATCCGTGGTGAGCACCTGATGAGGAGTGGGAGCAAATGGTTCCCACGCTGTGTCTGCAGGGAGGTGAGTAACAACCTGAGACAAGATAACCTGCCTGTGCCAGAACCCCAGCAGGGATCCAAAACAGCTTGCATATGTTAGGCAGTGCTGTAGACTGCCTTGGAAGTTTTTCAGAACAAAGTAGACAGAGACTTGCTAGAAACCGTCCAGGCACAGTGTAGGCCATGAGTGTAGGCAGAGGGAGGAAACCGTATTACTTTTTCAGACCTCTTTTTTCCCTGTTTCTTAAGCTCTTTTCTTTTAACACGTACCAGACATGGAACTAAGGGGATGTTCTCAGGCTTAAAATGTGGTGTTTCATATTCACACTATAGTGCTTCCCAGAAGGGCTTGGTCTTGTATGTCCTTATTTAGAATGCTTAGATCTTAGTCTATTTCCTCCAGGATATTTAGGTAGCTTACTGCCACTGGTTTCAGAGGAGAGTTTGATTTCTAAGGGCCTCTGGGGATTTAGCATCCAAATGCCTTGGGACTGTTGGAAATGTGAGGGAAAATACTTGAATTTTCAGCAGCACAGACATTTCTGCACTCATTGCAACTCATTCGTGGTAATTGAAGATGACCCTTACCTTTTTCTTCCAGTCAACCAGGGGCAAGGATGAGAGGGATGTCTTTATTTTGGGTAGCTGAAATCCACCAGCTGACCCTCCCCTACTGAAGCACCCAGTGACATAAATGATCTGGCGCACTAGGTGACATAAGGACATAGAGCTGTACTGCAGCTGACCTAATGAGCTGGCTATGCTCAGTCTAAGTATCATGGCCATGCTCTGCTGCTGCCAAAGTCAAAACGCAGTCTGAAGGTGCTTGGATGATGTCTGTCCCCTCTCCCTGTTGGCCCATAGCTGCATCATGCTGTTGGAATAAGTGCAGGGTTATGATCTCATGCACTGAAGGAGTTACAGGAAGAAATGTCAACTGAAAGGAATATGTTTATGCTGTAAGTCATCTACAACACGTGGTCGCAGCTCAACCTTGTATTTGCTGCTAGTCCTGGATACTTCTAGGCTCCCATGTGGAGCTGGAAGCTGTCTTTACTCCTTGCTAAGCTCCCTGCCTGCTGCAGCAGAGGATTTTTGTGCCTATGTGCAGGGGCCCCACAGCTATGACTCACAGTTCCCATTACGTGGTAACTTACCCTTTAAGTGTGCGGGGAGGCTGTTCCTTGGCTTTCTAACAAAGCCTTCCTTTGTTGTGCTTTATGTTATAAAGGAGGCAAGCTATGTGTTCACCCCACACATCCCAAATGAAAACCACGTGGCTTCACAACCTTAATATGTGTGTTCGATACTTCTGGTACAGCAGTAAAAGTTACATCGCTCCCATGCTGTTGAGTCTCTTCAGAGTTTTTCTTCCCAGCATTCAGTTTGCAAATTCTTCAGGGAAAGAAAGAGCTTTGGGCTGTTTCCTTTGGTTGGTAAGAAGAGGGGACTGAGCAAAGAGCACATGAAAATTATTAAATATGGGTACATGTGGCAGTAGGCTGGTCTCTGAGTCATTCCCTTGGGTGGAAGTGGCTCCGAGTTAGTGGCCATGGGTGCTGAAAGGATGGGCTTCATGGAAATATTGCATGGAAGTGGGGCAGTTTGTTTTCTTGAATGACTTTGCTTTCTTCTGCTGTTTTTTATTTATCCAAACTCGTATTGAAAAGCAGGGTTAGCCAGCAGTCCTCTGCAGCCAACATATTTGTGTGCGTGCGTCTGTCTTGGCAGTATTTAAGTTTATGACTAGTGAGCCAAGACTGAGATTACTGCTTCCCAAAGCATTTGTCTTGTTTCTGCTGATCTTTTCTAGTCACCAGGTAATATAGTAAGAGGGCCTGATTCTTCCTGCAGAGGCTGGCTGCAATGCAAAGCACCTCTGCTTAGACCAGGGAGTCATCCTAGTGAGGGTCAGGGAAATGGGGCAATGCAATAAAAGTGCTCTTGTTCTCTCTTCCTTCCACACCCTCTATCCATCTCTGCAGGGGCTTTAAGAGTCTTTTGGGATGGGGTTCTTTTATTTTTTGTTTTTATTTTATTTAGGGAACTGTATTGTGTTTTATTAAAAAAAGCTGAGATTTCAGGCAATGGAATAAAGCCTTGGCTTTTCATTTCTGTGGTGACATTTTAGCTACAATAGTCATCTTTTTAATACAGTTCCTCCCCAGTTGTTTGAATACAAACACCAGTAACTAGTTAGCAAAACAATGGTCCAGTATCACAGAATGCTTCAATCCCAGTCAGTGTCTTTGAGTCCTGTTTAAGCAGATTCTTGGGCCTGCAGGTCTCCTGACATAGGAGTGTGACTGTCACGAAGTCAAAACTGTGATGGAGTAGATGATCTCAGATCAGCCAAATTCCCAGCCTGCAATGACATTTTCTTTTTGCTATGTTTTTGTTCAGCATCTCAGTGTGGAAGTGTCTGGCAACTACTGTGCTTTCTGCTGTCTCTGATATGTAAGTGCTCATTGTTCCATGACTGAAATGGGACTGCATGGTTTCACATGTAAAATGTAATCATTTTGCGAGTCATGTCTGAGCTGTGCCAATATCCACATGTGCTCTTCTTAGATGTGCTGGAGTGGTGTATCCCTGCTGGCAAATCAACTTTCTGATAATGTTTCCACCAGCTCTTTTAATACCAAAGCGTTTGTTTCAGTGGATGTACAGCGTAGTTACGTTGGATGTATAAGTATGCAGAGCGTATATTTACCTTAGGGTCGGTCAGGAGAGCCAGAGTAGCCCCTGCCTGATTTAACAACACTGGTGTGGGGTTTTTCAGCCTTGTTGAGAATTAAATGGAGAAAAGGAGGGCAGATTGAAACAAACATCTTGGCAATTGAACCCTTTTTGTGTTCTCAGCACCTTCCCCTGAGGTGACTGCCAGACCAAGGAGCCATGGCTGCTTGCATGTGCAAGGGGATGTTGTGTGGCTGAGGGGGTGACAGCCAGCTTGGGTCCACGTGTGAGCACCAGGTGGAGGACAGAGAGCATCTGTGCAGTGGCATTGCTCCATACATTGCGATTGACACTGTCAGCCTTTTGGTAAAGCAGAGGGGTGTTGTGTCCCTCTGTGCTGATGAAAGGTGGTACAAGGGAATGACCAACTATTGCCCAGGCTCACATCATATTGGGTTTGGGAGGGAGGTAAGGGTGGTAAGTTAACTTACTTTTCCTTTGTGTGTGTCTTTTCTCCTCCTAAAAAAACAAAACACAACAAAACCAAAACCAGCAAAACCCACAGAAGTTATGCCTGCTCCAGTGGTTTTCTTCACAATTAACGGGCAAAATTAATCTGGCTTAAAAGGCCAAGCTGTTCCTGGCCATGATCCTGCTACAGCAGCTCAGTACATGGGTGGGAGCCACATACACACTTCCTACCTTTCCTCTCCTTCCTCCCCTGCAGCCAACACTGTTCCAATTTGTGAAATCCCTTCTTAGCCATAGCAGGGGGAACCTGAGGCACTACACAGACTGTCCATGTGCTGCTTGCTGGCAAGAGCTGAGCTGGGGTGCACAGTCAAGAAGCAAAAAAAGCCTGCACATTCAGGCAATGGGCAGGATGCTGAGTAACACACTCATGCTGTGACTGTCTCCTGGTCTCCATGGGCACCCCCTCTTGGGTCCACCTTTGCAGTGAGTAAACAATGAGTGATCAGGAGGCATGATGTGGCTCTGTGTTTGTTTATTAGTTGTTACAGCTGCCTTTAATGGTGGCTGCTGGCCTCGGGGGCTGGAAGAGAGAACCAGAAGCATGTTTTGATTAGTGCCATGATATCTGTATGCACTGAGAAATAATGACTTAGAAATGGCCATATAAATCCCCACTTGGTGATGAAACTGAAAATCTAATATGTGCCACATCTCTGGGTTTTGGAAAAGAGCCCTGGAAGGCAAATAGCTCCCTTTGAGCCAGAAAGAAAACTTTGTACTGCCTCGGCTTTGAGGTAAAGGGAGACCATGGGATTTTGTGTCAGCATCTTATAAAAGCATGTGTGCCGTGAAATCTGAGGCAGAAGAGGAGGACCTCTGAACACCCTGAGTGCCACTGCGAGAAGAAAAGATACAATCTGTGCTACTTTTAACCAGAGTGATCACTGAAATGTTAGGGGTTCAAACTACAGCAAGGGAGAGCAAACGAGGCCTGAGAAACAGCTTCCTGATGGTAGTGAATTACTTGGAAGACAGGAGAGAGACTCCCTGTCGTTCTTAAAGCAAGTCAAACACTCCTCTGCTTGGAGAGATGCTGACAAAATCCCTCCTCATTTGGATCTGAGGCTACATGGCAGTATCTGCTTCCAGAGCACTGTCAGTGCCACTCACTGCTTATCTCCCCCAAATCCGCCTGTCCGTGGGAAGGGAGGGCTATCTAGTCCTGTACACAGGATGAGCATCAGCATTTCCTTGGAAATACCTGATCTGATGAACCCCAGGAGGAAAATATTGCTTCCGAAAGTCCACAGCAGACCTGTTGGGCAGGATGTCCGACTCCGGGTGCGCGACTGACCCTGCTGGCACTGCAGCAGGCCTGGGACAGGATGTCCACGGATGTTACGAAAGGCAAGCATGTTCTCAATCAAACAGCAGAACAATAGCTGTCAGGCAAGTGGCCTTGTCCAGCCTCTGTGCCTTGGCCAAGTGGCAAATCTGGGGTGGGGCTTCCAGGCATGGTTTGGTGGCTTTTGTAGTCCTGGGCAGGCCAGCTGGCTTGTTCTGGTTTTAAACATGGTTGTGTTACCAGTCTCAACACCCAGGCCTCATGTATTGGTGCATTTGGTCCTTCCCCACTTTTGGCTTTGGTGGAGAGCCAGAGACAGAACCTGATCCCACCTGTCTGTGCTGGACCAGCTGCAACTGTGCTGGCAACTGGAATTTGGTACTTTGTCTGTAGCACTAATTTAATTCTCAAAAAAACAAATCAGAACATGAGTTACCGCTGCTGTGGCTGGCACTGTTCTGTCCCAGTCAGCAGATCATCACACAAATGTCCTGTACACAATTTAATTCATAGCAGGTGAAAGATCAGCACAAGTCGGTGCTGCTCAGGCTCTGTATTGGATTTTTTTCCTCCCAGTTTTTGTGGCTGGGCTGTGCGTGCTGCAGCTGACTGTGTGCTCAAGAGATGGGGAGCAGGAGCCTCTCCTGGGTGCCCCATGCTGGGTGAACTCTGGGTGGGTTGTGCTGGGTGCTGTCACAGCTGAGGGTGGAGTGGGAAGTGGGGGGGGTGTTCGTGGCTCTGTACAGGTCTGGGACACATTCTCACTGAAGCAGTGGGGCCTTTGTCCTGGAGGGTAGAAGCCACCTGAGGGTCCTCATCTGAGTGCCTGGGCTCTTGCTGCCTGTGCCAGGTGAAAACTGGGCAGGGTCTCGTGCTAGTGCATCTGCAATGGGGTGGGAAGGGTACACTCGTGCAATAGACCCTTAGCCATCCCAGGGTGTGGTTCACTGTGTGGGCTCTGAGTGTCCATCTCAGCTCTAAGGGCCCTTCAGCTGCCCGAGGGTCCAGAGCCTCTGCAGATAATACTTCTTCAGTAAAAATGGTCTGAGAGCAAGACAGGTTTCAGTGAAGTCCTGCCAAAATCAATTCCTCAAGTCCTGTGAAAGCTCAAGTCAAACCTGGCGAGCAGAGCATTGATCTGAAAGTGATGAGGGCAGCAACCTCAGGGGTCAGGAAGGAGACCAAAGCTTAGATTACTGTTAGTCCCTCCTGAATGTGGAGGGGAGCCTTCAACAGAAGCTTCTGTTATCCCAAGTAAGTGATCAGTCTATAAGGGCATTGACATGTGCTCTGTTTTTAAAATATGTGCATATAAATTAAAACCATGAACATTTTCTCATTCTTTTCTGTGCAAAAGAGGCAAAATCTGAACAACAAATTTCCAGCAACTAATGGCAGAGACCAGTCTGGTGTCTTTACCAGGGTGTTGCTTTCTCTAGTGGTACCTTTGCCTTTTTTAATTTCAACAGCCATCTAGCACATATCTATTCCTGAGGTTTTACATGTAGCAGCTGGAAGGAAAACTGCCCTCAGCACCTGTCCTGAGCCAGCAAAAGCCTTTTGACTGCTCTCTAAATGTTGATAGGGAGATGCTGGAAAACAGCAGTATGGTATGGGGTTGTCTAAGTTAAGTGCGTCTTTTCAAGTCTGTGGTAGGAACAATAATACTGACATGCATTTCTGCAGTTCCCATTTCTCTGTCATTGTGGATGTTTCTTACAAATCAGAGCTTGTAGTCCCCAGTAAGAAAAAACATCATTTCTTTCAGTGGCAGCAGGACGTACCTCTGAATACCTGCAGAGGTGGCAATGGTTTCTGCAAATTGGAGAAGGACATAGTGTGGGCTTTCAGCAAACTTTTATTCTTTAATAGCTTTCATTAATGTAGCATTTTCAGACTATACACTCAAAGGCCAAAAGGCAATTTGTTTACTGTTTTACAGCAGGAGGAGTAATCATGGAGCTTCCCAAAGCTCAGCAATGAGGGAGCATGGCTGGGCCTTGAAACCCCTCAGATTGAGGTTCACGTCTTCCCAGTAGGAAAGTCTCAGTTGCAGGTTAGTGGCTGGTTTGAGCTATTAATCTCTCCAGTCAAAACAAGTAGCAAGAGTCCTTTCCAAACCTCAAGGACCTTTCCAATGAGAGTGTCAGAAATTGTATTTGTTACCATGAGAGTTCTGGTTTCAAAAATTTGGCAGCTTTCAATGAAAAAACCCTCCCAACCAGCTGTACTTTCTAACATCTCTTTGAAATGCCTCTTTTCTTACAGCCTACCAAAGCAAACCACCACCTGTCCATTGCCTTTTGTGTCAGCCCAATCTCAGGAAGCAATCAAGTGTCGTAAATGATGTCTTGGCGTGTTCCAGGGCATTACTGAACCACATTCAGGAGCTTAACTTCGGTTTTTCTAATTCAAGAATCAAAGCTTCAGCTCACTTCTATCTAGTTTATTGCTGAACACCAGCCGGAGCGTGTTTCAATTCCCATGATTCAAATATAAAGGAATAAAAACCCTGAAAAAATAAATCTGTATGGGAACTCTTGAGTAAAGAAAGGGACAGATAATGAATGGGAAATATTCTCCCATGTATCTTCAGAGGAGATGGAGGGTTGTATGGGCACATGAGCAGCCTCCAGAGGCAAGTTGCAAGTTGCCATTTAAATGTCTTTCTTTTCCTTTGCCTGGCTGAGCAGGAGGTAAAAAGGTCTGAAGGTCCAGGGGTGTGAGGAAGGCTCAGGGGCTCATTTTAGATGGGACAGGACAGTGTTATGAGTTGAAGCATCATCATCTCTGTGAAGGACTTTGCTGCTGATGCAGAGAAGTCCCCTGTGGCAGGGTGGCTGGTGATAAGGGGGAGGTCACACACTGCCACAAGGCAGCAGCTGTCTCAGGTTGGTCCACACAACCCCCATAGCAGCTCTCTATGTTCCTAGGAGAGGAGGATGTCTTCAAGGCAGAAGCTGCAGGTAGAGCTGCTTCCTGGCTGTGTGAAGGCTTCTGCTTCCCTTTCTGTACACTGCGCTTATCTGTAACTGTGCTCCAGGCAAGCCAAACATTCCCAGATGGTGCAGCAAAGGGCTTTCTGATCAGCTAGTGCAAGAACTGGCCTCCCTCTGCTTATGGCTTCATGGCACCAACCTGATCTGGATGATAGCAGTGTCATCTTTCCCCTTGTTCTCTTGGGGCTCCCAGCATCATCCAGGACCTGCTGAGGGGCTGTTCACAATTCTCCAGGCAGGAAGACTGCTCCAGGCTTGTAAGGACGAGACCCAACCTACCTGAGAGCTGAGGGTCAAAGGTGCTCTTGGGGGAGCCTCAGAACATACCGAGTGCTGCAGGACACAGCTGATTGTTGTTTCTAATCAGGCACAGACCGATCAGCTGCTTTTACCTCTCTGAGCCCAACCCCCCCCCGGCTGGAGAGTGGTACGGTGTTTGCCCCTTCCCCTCCCAGGGTTGTTCAGAGTGGTCATTAACCTTCAAATTGGTGAAGCCCTGAGTCACTGAAACAGTGAGGACCGCAGAAAAGCCTAGAGGAAAACTAGTTCTGGTGCCAGAGGCAGGCTTGAACAAGTAGCATCCTAGTGCTGGGCAGTGAGCAGAGACAGAGCTCTACATGAAGACAGCAAGGCTTTACATGTCCTGGCCTTTCTCCCTTTCTCAAGCAGCTTTCCTTGGTTTTGCTGCTCCTTTCCCTGCTTTGTGCCCACAGGAGCACAAGAGGTGGGGTCCCTGCATTTTCACCTGGTCCAGGGGGGCTGGTTGGGCTGCTGGCAGGGATGGCCTGCCTGTGATGCAGCAAGAACCACAGCACCCTCCCTCCTCAGGGGGTCTTTGGAGCCCTGGGACTGCTGTGAGAGAGTCTGCAGCAGGGAGGTGGATGTAAGTCTGTTACTGAGTTTGGACCTTGTCTATACTTTAAATGGGAAAAAAATATGAAGGTGAGAAATTTGGAAAAGGTTGAAGGTTACTTTGAGAACTTGGCACTCAAAACCTTATGAATATCTTTTTTTTCTTTTTCCCCATGCTTGAAATGTTGCTAAACTTGATATGTAGATTAAAAAACTGCTGTTTCTCTTTCTTAGTCTCCAGCTTGGAAACATTTGGAGTCTGCCCCTCTTCCCCCCACAAAAGCTGTCTTAGCCAGAGCAGGCATAAATATTTAATATTTTTATCAGGCTTAAATAGCTTGGGCTGAAGTTAAAAGCAATGGAAAAGAGCAGCCTTTATTATGGGGAATGCTGGAGCCCCACAGCAGGCAGTGCTACTGGTTTCACCTGTATTATTGAGTCTTTCCACATTATCCAGGAAAGCTGTGTCTGATGAGATGTGGGAATGCTCTGCCCGCACCGCCCTTGCTGCTGCCGAGGCCAGGCTCCCCTGACCTTGGTCACCGAGCACCATTAACCTTAAGCCTTAACCGGGGTTAATGTTTGCCTTTATTTTCTGGTGTGAATAGCTACAGTAGCAAAGGGCAGTTTTGACCAGGAGAACTTTCTCTCTTCAGGCTGAAAACAGACGTGCCTCTCGCAAATTCATGCGATCTGAAGACTTTACCACTTCCAGTTTTCATTGTGACTCTCTTCCAGAGATTGATGCCTGTAGAGTTTGCTGGGGCAAGAGGTTGTGTGCGTCCTTCCTAACCTCCTCCTGCAAAATCAGCTGGGGTGGCCTAGAATGTCACTGTGACCTGGAGTGAGTTCAGCTGAGCCAGCCAGTGATGGCCTTGGGCATGTCTGGCCTAACCCCTTCTGTGACCAGAGCCTGGGACAGGTAACATCTGGAAGCTGTGCATGAGAGTCTTGAAGGCTACAAGAAGATCCCAAGGAACCCGACTTCTTTCAGCCTTATGCATCTAAGAAGTACTGGGGGTAACAGTAAAACATTTCATCCACAGGGACAGAGGTCTAGCAGGGCAGAGCAGTGATGCCATCCTGGTCAAGACTCCAAGAAGGATGCATCTGGCCCCTGGCCATATTATTTTTAAGCTTGGAAAGCACATGTGTTCTGCAAGATCATAGCACTAAGGAAAGGAGCTTGCCAGCACTTCCTGCCTTGCCCTGGCAAACTGATAAAGCCCTTTGCAATACACGGCGACCACAGTTTATTTTTAAAATGTGCCCAGGCACGGAGCTCACAGAATAACTGGAACACCCAGATTTGGGCAGTAATTCAGCTTTAATTCATTGCCTGATGAATTAAAGAGTTAATGTAAATATAAAAAGGACAAAACAGGCCTACAAACCCTCTCTGGAGCAATGTCTGGAGCATAAGAACATTTATCTGTGCATGTGCATGGGATCTTAAAAAGGGTAGCTGGAAAATGTTGCACAGGGAGGGGCACATAGCATTATCCTGAGAACCGTGTGAATTTTCTTCCTGCTTGGACAATGCATCTCAATCCTGTTCCCTTCCTTTGTTATTCCAGTCCCAGCCCTCTCATAAGCAGTGATAATTGCATGCTGAAGGATACGATTCCCATGTACAGAAAGTGGTCACATTGAGGAAATCTAGGTTCTTGCAATGAAAAGCTAACAGTTTGTTGCGTAGTTGTGATAACAAGGTCCACTGGGATAGATTTATCTTTATTGTGTGCCCTGCGGAGGCATAAATGAGATTGCCAGAGATGTTCTCCTTGCCCAGATGGTGGGACAGCAGGATTGCTGTGGACCAAAATATGCAGAGTTCAGGCCAGGAAGGAGCTATTGCAGGGGGAGGGAATTACAACCCTTGGCTCCTGGAGCACACACAGTGCCTCACCATCTCTTGCTTCTCTGTGAGACAGTCTCATTCCCAAAACAGGATTTGTTAGGAATGAGATTACTAATTCTGGTCTGATTGATTAGGTATTTTATTGATAGCCTTATTTCTGTAATAAAAACCCTTCTCTTTCAACACTTTTGAGGCTGCATTAAATCAGCTATGTAAAATGTCCTTGCTGAAATAAGAAATATCCCTGCTTGTGAGTCTTGTTCTTTTGATCTCCCTTTGCTAGGACTGAGGGGTGCTGTTGCTGGGGAGCAGGACTGGTGAGCTTGCTATGTCACAGCAGTGGGTGACGACTTCAGGCTGTACTGCCCTGAGCAGGCATGTGGGCTCTTGATAGCAATGCCAGCCCTGCAGAAACAGAAATGCCACTTGGAAGGAAACAGGCCAAGCTTTAGCCTGAGCACCTTCTTGCCCAGCCCTCTGGGAGGTCTTCTCAGCACCAGGCAGGTTCCCCAGCCATGGGGCCATGTCCCAGAAAGTTGGGAATTAAATCATGAGCCCCATGGCACAGAAAGCTTTGTTAAATGTGCAGTTTGAGCAGCAGAGCCAGTAACCACACAAATCAACTCCAAAACACAGTAGTGGTCTCGGTTGTGCCAAGGGCCTGTGTGCCAAAGGCCAACATGTGACTGTTGCTGGCACATGGCTGGTGTGTTCCTCCCAGCCACCTTGAGAGCACTTCACCTGGGAATGAGCTGGCTGCAAGCACGGCTGTTAAGTGAGTGTTTGGGGGAGAGGGCTTACATCAAAGCCATGGTGTTTACTAATGTTGTCCACAGATCAGTAGTGCAGTAAGCAACAAAAATAAACAATCTGATGTTTTTAAAAACACTGGACCAAAGGAAACCCTTTCCTGTTTAACAGTCTCTCTGTCTCTGCCCTTTCTCTGGGGACTGCGATCATGAGGCATCCTGGGGGCCAGCAGGGTTTGCCACAGCCTGATCCTGATGGTCTGGAAAGGCAGGAAAAGCTTTGCCTGTAGTGCCTGCTTGGAACACAAAACCAGGCAGGCTGATTCCCATGCAGGTGCACATCACCAGCACTGGCAGTGAAGGTTGCCCTGATCCTAGCAGGCTGTGTGGGTTCCCAAACATGCTTGACGTGGAAGGTAGTCAGGACAGCCCTGCCTGTGCCATTGCCATATCTGCAACATTGGCCTTATGTTGAGGAAGAGCAGTGCTCATCTCCAATCCTGCTTTCTTACCTGGAGAGGTCTTGCCTGCTTCTTTCCCTTTCTGTCCCAGGAATTTTAAAGGAGGGAGGGAGGAAGGACATGCCTTCCCACACTGCCCCAACAGCATCACAGTGGATTGACAGTAGCAAGTGCCTTCACAGTCCTGTTCTTCAAAGTTCACTTGTTAGCCACCTTCATCCTCACCATAAGCTGATAAAGCCTCTTTGGAAGTTGATAACTTCCAGAAGCACCATGCACTTAGGAGCCTCTAAACTCAAGCATTTTTTTTTCCCAGGGCTAGAAAGGATGCCAAAGCTTTGATTCCAATGGGGAGTTTTGTTTTTTTGCTTAAGGAAATATACTCCAAATAATGGGTCATTCTGCCTTTTTTCTCTTCCAGGGAAGGAACTGCCATGCCCGTGGGAATCTTCCGGGTGTGCCTACTAGTGATTACAGCTATCGTCAACCACCCGCTCTTCTTCCCTAAGGACAATGGCACTGTCCCTGAGAACATGGAAGAAATCATCCAGAAGATGAAGGAGCGGGAGGAGATCCTTCGGCTGGAACAGTTGCGCTTGGAGCAGGAAATTGCAGACCAGGAAGCCACACAGAAGGCTCTGGAAAAGGCTCCATTGGTAGTGGAAGAAAGCAAAGAGGAAAAGGTCCGATGGGATATGTGGACTGCCCTTTCCATGGTCATCTTCCTGCTGATCGAGCTGTGGAGGCAGGATTTCCAGGATGGGAATTGGCAGGACATAGGAGGAGAAGAGGATGACATGGCAGTCCTGGGGAAGGCATTTAAAGGAGTAGCCTTCCCTAACAGGGCCATCTTGGTCAGCTTTTATGAGAAGCGCATTCTGGGTACCACGGGAGACATGGCCAGGATGCGGGAGATGGTGGAAGGCTTTGCAGATGACCTGCTGGAGGCCTTGAGGAGTGTTTGTAACCGGGATGCTGACATGGAAGTGGAGGATTGCATGGGTGTGGGGAGCATGTATGAGAACTGGAGAGTGCGTAAACCTTTTGTCTGTGATCTGATAGTGCCTTTTGCCCCCCCAGAGCCATACTGCTTTCGCTGCCAGACCTGGTGCTCTGGAAACTCTTTTCCTCCAGATGAACAAGGTTATGGCACTATCAAGGTGTGCAGGGCAGATGAGGACGTGACAGGTTGCATCTGTGACAAGACTAAACTAGGGGAAGATATGCTGTGCCTCCTCCATAGCCAAGTCAATACTACCAGGCCCAGCAGTGAAATGGAAGACCTCCTGTGCTTCAAAAATACTCAATACCTGGATGCTGACCAAGTCATGAAGTGGTTCCAGATTGCTGTCACCAAGGCCTGGAACAGAATCTCCCACAAGTATGAATTTGACCTTTCCTTCAGCCTCCTGGACTTGCCAGGAGCCCTGAAGATAAAATTTAAATCAGGGAAATCGATTGCCTTCAACCTCACCCCTGTGGTGCAGTATGAGAACTCCGATGTTTACTTCATCTCCCATTTCCCACGGAGCAACCTGGCAGCAGATGTCCCCTCCAGCACTCACTGGTTTCTCACCTTTGCAGTGTATGAGAGGAGGTTCATCCATCTGGTGTCCAAAACGCTGCCTGCCAATGCCTGCCATGTCAGCTGCCTTCAGATCCTCTCCTTCCTTCACGGGAAACAGTGCAGTCTCACAGGTCCAAGCGGGCTCACCAACTACCACCTGAAGACGGTGATGCTGCATCTCCTGCAGGCCCGTCCCAGTCAGGACTGGGCCCCAGAGAAGCTGGAGGCCCGTCTACAGGACATGCTGAAATTCCTGGAGAAATGTTTGCATGAAAAGAAGCTCTACCACTTCTTCATTGGCAATGGGAAGGTGCCAGCAGAGCTGGCTTTCCCCATCATATTTCAGAGGGCTGAGCCTCTCAACCTTTTCCGTCCTTTTGTGCTACGCAGGGATGTTTACAGGAAGACAGTGGACACATTCCACGAAATGCTCAGGAACATGTCTGCACTGATAAATGAGTACGCAGTGCACATTCCCCTTGCACACACCAATGGGATCCATAAGGAATCCCTGTAACCAAAGCCAAACTTAAGCACAAGTCCAGAGGGCAACTTTCTGAAGCCTCCTGGACACAACTGACTTTGCCAGTCCGGGGCTGTGGTTCCTGCAGGAAGGGAGAGGCAATGTGTGAGTAGGACAGAAAGAAACTGGAAGATGTGGTATTGAAGTAGGTTAGCGCTCCACTGCTGTGCTGGCTTGGTTTTATGCAGCTAAAAATATATTTTTCTATTGTGCCTCAGTCATGCTACAGTGGTGGTTGAGCAACAGATACAACTAATTTATTCAGATACCTGCAATGCAAACAGTGGTGGTGGTGATGGTGGCCAAATACTTAAATTTCCTTTGGAAGGGGGAGATAAGGGTGGAGGAATCAGAGGCAGAATCTTGGGAGCAAAGGAGTCTGTCTGCTTGGAGACAGCAGGAGCTCTGCTACTGATGGGAAGCGCAACATAAGACTCCATGCTGGTGTGGAGAGGAGGAGAGTCATGCACAAGATCTGGCCTGGAGGAAGATCCTCAAATCAACCACAGCTTCAAAGGGAACTGTAGTTTAAAAAAAAAAAAGAAACCAAAAAAAGCCTTGATAGGACTTGCAGCAGCAGTAGTTTAAATTGCTTGTCCTGTCCTTCAAAAATACCCCTGCACCCTGCACGTTTCATCTCCAGTGGTAGAGTATAGCAGGGCAGGGTCTGTGTCTGGTTTTGAGTCTTCCGTGGTCATATGGCTAGTGGTTTATATTCCTGGCCATTTTTATGGATAAATGGACAGGAACCTTTTTTACCTTAGATAAAAGACATGTCATTTTTGTGTTTTGACATTTTGGTTTGTTTGTTTGTTTTCCTTACCTTGGGGCAGTAAGGGTGAGAATAGCCAAAAGAGAACGGAAAAGTGGGGGCTGAACTATGTGATCTTTTGAGGTCCCTTCCAACCCTAACTATTTTATGATTCTATGGCCGCTACAGGTTTTGCTTTCATAAAAGAAGCAGTTCTCCAAAATCATACTGTAATGAGGCCAATCTCAGCAGTCTGGTAGCAGGAGTGAACAACCACTCTCCAGATGAGTGTGATTCTTCCCACATGGTTTTAATGAGGCCAAAGCCAGCGGGATCACTCGGAGTCAGGAGGAGGAGAAGGAGGGGATGAAAAAGGTGCACATGTAATAGTTTGGCAGTGCTGTCTCTGCAGCTGCCTTGTGATCTGTGTTGCATCCCTTCTGCTCCACATACACAGGCAGAAGCTCCCTTATAGGGTCTCAATCTTTTTAAAAGCTGCTGCTGTGATGAGGTTCTGAGGAGCTGCTGCTAGCAGAGTGTAATTTGGTGAGCCAGGAGTGCGAAGGGGAAGTGATCTGCTGCAGGCTTTCAAGCCAGGGGAGAATCTGGGGGCATGTGCTAAAAAAAAAAAAAGGCAGAAATATGGAGGTGGCTGAAATCCCTCAGGAATCAGCATGTTTGCTGTGCCAGTGGGCTGCCCAGCCACAGCAAGGTGGCTTTTCTGGAGGAGAGGGCTCAGGAGATCCTCACCTTCCTTAATGTGCTTTGTGCAGGGTCCAAGCTAGGGCCTCAGTGCAGATTTGCTTTGTGCTGGTCACAGAAGCCTGGCTTCCAGTGCTAAGGGGCCTTTGCTACCATTTTCTTACACTAGAATTTCCTGTAAAGTTTTACACTAGGGCTTCTCGGAATCCTGTTTACAAGAGTGTAGATTTTCTCTGAGGCAAGACCCATTGGAGGATCTTACCATCACTCCACAGGTCCCTTTTTATCAATCCTCTCTATCCCATCAGATAGAAGATTTAATCCTGTATCACTACTGGGGACAGCATGAGGCTTATTATCCAGCCTGTTGATAAGCAAACTCTCCATAGACATGTCCTCTCCTCCCTTTTCCTGGTAAAAACTGTTTCACTGCCTTATTGATGTCTGCTCTTCTCTGTCCCTCCACCAGCGAGGACACTTCACGCACAAAGGCAGAGAAAGCTCTTCCTGTCTCCACCCCTGGTTTGTAAGAAAGCACAGGGAGGGACGGGGAACTCTTTGCTCCAATTGTTGCCTCTCTTGGCTTTTATTATCATGGTTAATGGGTAGTTCAGGAATATCTCTGAGCAGAAAGTAAGGGGTAAGTAGGAAGTAAAATGGGAGAGAAGAGGCTGGTAGGTAATGCCAGTAGGAAAGTCTTGGGTCGCCAGTGCTTGCTTCAGCACTGCTGGAAATGAGTGCCTGGGAGACTGCCAGGGCTGGCAGAGAGCAGGGCAGAACTAATTGCTAACGCTAAGGAGTGCTGAAAGCCCCTGGCTTTCCCTAGTACAGCCAAGCAAACCTTCCCCAGCAGGAAAGAGAGCAGGAGCAGACTCGGGGGACATGACAACCAGGTAGTGACAAGCAGAGGTAAAGGGAGGGTGGGTCAATACTGGAGCCTGGAGGTTATATCTGAAGCTATGTAAGTTGTTTGTAAGCCCAAGCAGTTCGCCATTTGTACCTGCCCAGGTTCACTGCACGGCGCCTGTAGCAGATCCAGCTTTGCATGGACTGCTGGCAGGCAGGTCACTCCGAAGCAGTTGTGGTTGGAGTGGCTTCTAAATGTGTTCCCAGCCCAGCCAGAGAGAAATAAAAATTTCTCTGCTGTTTCCTGTCAGGTGTCTAAATTTAGACTGTCCAAAGAACAGAAACAAATTTGTGACCCAGGTCTCTCAGGAAATGACATTCAGGGTTGAAAAATAACTTTTATATAAGGTTGAGCAGGGGGACCATGAGAAGAAAAGGCTGTTGAACAGAATAAGGTAACTCCCCTATTAAAATGTCAGAACAAAGCTTTGCAACGCCAGTCCTACAGGCTTGTAAACGTGTCCAAACTTGTCTGTACACAGCTCCAAGCACCCACTGCTCAGACTCAGAGGGAACCTAAACTGATAAGTGGATTGAGTCTTTTGTTCTTTGTTCTCTGTAGTTGTGTGCTTGTTCTCTCTTATGCCCAAACTGACCCTGAAGTTTTCTCATGGGATTTAGTTGAACCCAAACTGGAGCTGAGCCAGTGAATTTATGGATTTGATTCCACTGAAAGAAAACTGTTCGGCTTAATTTTCCTACGTGCAATATGCTGATTTTAAGAGGTCTGGTCTGTGCATTTAGGCTGTGAGGGAACCCACTCATAGCTGTCTGGGGGGAGAAGTGCTCTCTGATTATAAGCTGTTGCTCCGGTGAGCCTCACGGCATACAGCAGAGGTACAGAAGTGTCCCAGCAGAGGACATGTGGGTACACAGTGTTTCTTTGGACCAGACCTCTGCAGTGGTACAAGGAAGAACATCATTCCTTGGGTTAGTCTCTCCTGTATTAAATCTTTGCCCACCAAAGGGTAGCCCTATCAGTAAAAGCCCACATTCACATTTAATAAAAAAGGTTTATAAGACAGTTCAGCTTCATCAGCCAGCAAAAACATCCTAAAACTTTTTAATGTTGCCCAGGTGTAGTTCTGCCTTGGTTGAAATCTGGGTGGGCATTCATCGGAAGCAGCTTTAAAGGATGGGGGTAGAAATGAGATTTTGTGGTTTAAAGTGAAAAATGTGCATGTGATGTGAGTAGCAAACCCCCATCTTCGGCAATGCCTGTATCTCTAAGTCATCTCTAAATTGCCGGTCCTGGACACCTTTCGTGTGTTTCAGTACTGTTCTTGCTATTGCTAACCAGGTGAATTCAACAGATTAACTCCTAGTGCCTTCTGCTGGTTTCCAGCCACTCCCTCCGCCCTCAACCTGTGGTTTTAATATTTTAACACAGGCTCTGTCAAAGCAATGGAATTAGTGGTGGCTTGATAGCAGCCACTGATCTACAACATAGCCTCAGGAGCCATTTGCCTTTAGAAAATGTCTTGGTCTAAGGTTATTGCTGTTCAGGAGCTGAATACCTTCTAAGGAGAGCTGTGGGGTGTTCACTCTTTAGTATGTGGCAGCCACAGAATACAGCTTCTGTCTCTCTGAGTTGCTGTATATACAGTTCTTACAGGGGTATAAAGATGTATTTTAGCAAAAGGAGCCAAACGTTTATCCAGTATTCAAGCCGCATGGTTTGGTGCTTGTTCACCAGATGTTTTTAATACAAAGTCTTTGCAATGTTTTCTCTGTGGTGAAAAAAATGAGACTTTATGCACCTGTAACAACTTAGTTGCTGGTCAGTGAGGGGTTGGCTCTCATAGGAGCCTACCTAGTAAACTGCTTTATTTATTACTTGTCTTTTTTTAGGATTGGGGGTCTGTGTGTAATATGTTAGCTCAGAAGCAAAACTGTAGTTATGAAGATCAATCTTGGCAATGCAGCTGAGATGGGCAATAATGCCAGAACTCTCCAAATTAAGGTCTTCCTTGATTGACAATGCTGTACTTAAACCGTTGCTTTTGTAGCAGGACACTGTTGAATTTGTATAGATCTCCTCATGCAGCTTTATTTATAATAAAGTCTTGTACAAAATCTAAGTCAGCGTGGAGTCTCTTTTGTTTCTAGTTCCCCCAAAAATGTTGCCAAGAGAGCAGAAGGATGGAGTGAGGGTATTTCCAGGGTGATACTAGCACAGTGAGCCCAGTAGCAAGAATCACTGGGATTCCTGACTACCTGCAGAAATAGTTCCAGAATGAACTGCAAGGTGAACATAAAGTGGAATAGCTATTTCAGAATAATGCCAGGGTTGTCCATCTTCTTGAGAATACGAATCCACAGGTATTCAAAATAATTATTCTGAATATATCTGCTCAAAAATACTCTTTTGTAGCAAGACCTAAATTATGCTGGTAGATGTTGCCCTCTTTGGCTGAATTTCCACTTTAACTAGAGGAATCCTTTTTACCTGCTTGTTTTACAGGTATCCACAGCCAACCCCCCCCACCACCGCTTAGCCTCCTGCTTAAAACCTTTGCCTAGTTTAAGGGAATGGCACATCCTTGTTAATATTCTAATGCACTCTGGCTCTCGAAGCAAACCCAAAGCTAGTTATTAATTCATACACTAAAACCACCACTGTTTCCTTGGCAACATGCCTTCCAGCCCCACGGAACACTCTGCACACCTTTAATAACTCTGCCTTCCAGTGATCGCTGAGGCTGAATCAGCACTGAGCAGCTCTGAGCAGCAGGTGGCTTAAGAGCTGCAGCACAAGTCTACCTAGCCCAGAGTTACAATTTCCCAGGGTCAGCCACACACTGAGGTAACGGGAATTCTGTAGGATCATAAGTAGTCTTGGTTGTTTTGGTGCAACTTTGTTGTTTAAAACAAAAATAAACCTACCATGCTTCAAAGCTGTCTGACAAGCTCATCAACATGTTCTCCACTGAGCTGTTATTACCTAGAGTAGTTTATTTTCTTTGCCTTATTTACTGCATCAGTGTTGCTAGGTAACAGAAGGGGTAACATCACTAAAAAAATCCTTTTTTAGAAGGGCAAGTAACAGATTTTTGGTCCATGCCATGACTATTACTACAGTATTATCTGTCACAGAGGAGGCAGAGCAGACAGAGCCAGCCACTAGAGATTGTTTTTAGGCCTCCTAGTAGTAAGAGAGTTTCACTTCAGGCTTTGATTTTGATTCTTTCTTCAAAGATTCAATTTCTTGTGCTTTCCTTATTTCCAGGCTTTTTTAAAAGCCCTTTTTGCGATGTGCTGGCTTTCATCAGCAAGTCCAGCAGCCTAGAGCTTTGTCATACAGTTAAGTCTATACTACAGTCCAGAAATGTGCTTCCTGCACCTGTAGACAATATTCTTAGGGGTGGACAAAAGCTCCTGAGGTAACAACCACCCTGCAGCTCAAACCTCAAATGTGTGCATTACAGGTGGAGATTTAGCTCACACACGTAGTCTGGCTGTTTATGTTCGGGTGGTGTGTAAAGTCACTGTCCTGGGAAGTCCTTCCCTCCTTGAGCAAAGGGACAGATCATCCTAAACGAGCAAACCTCTCCTTCTTGTCCTCTCAGTCTCTTCCATATGAAATTGCCTTTCACTTGCAACTGTTCTCATTATTGAAAAAAAAAAGCTGCATTTTATTAATGATTCTACACCACCAGCACAGTATAGGGCTGAACTGAAGGCTCTGTTGTGTGCCTGGAAACAGTGTGCATACCAGCCATTCCTTCCAGCTGCTGCATGGCTAATTGCTCTCTGCCTCATTCCAGGTATCTCCCTCTCTCCTTCAACATTCCATTTCATCTAAAACCAAAACTGGCAGTAGAAATTCCAGAAAAAAAAAAAAGGCTGATTTGCTCTTAACTCTAGAAAAACATCACTCTCTCTTCCAGTGAGAGGCATCTCTAATCTCAGTTTCTATTACCACTGAAAAAAGATCCCTGAGAAGAGAGATGTGATGTTTGTGATGGTAGACTTTGACTTTTTTTTTCAGCACATTGACAATAAAGAGCTGAACCTGTGGATGTTACACAAAGCAAATCAACTCTGTCACAAGCAGAAAACTTCCAGTAGCTCTTGGCTTCTGCTGTTGCCAGGCCTGTGTAGGAGGGCAAGTGCAAGATCACAACAAACACAAAGCAGAGTGAATATTTCTGCTGCCCTAGTTCAGTAGATGATCAGATCTTAAAGACCTGGGCATTTTTGCTTTCAATACCTGTAAGTTGTTTAACTGTTTTAGATGGCAAGAGCTGGCTCAGTAACTACAGAAAGAGGTCTTGGGCATTTGCAATCTTTTCTTTTGGATCTGTCCTGCTAAAACCAGTGTTAGAGGAAGAAAAAAAAGATTACCAATTTCTGCTTTAGAGGTGGGTATTCTCAGTTTTACTGATCTGCTCTGAAGGGAAAGTGCAGAAGGTGCTGAGGTAAAACATTTAAATACATTCCTCACTGCTTGGGCATTTGAGCACTTGTAAAATGTCTGACTGTGGCACTTTTAAAAATATTTTTAAAAATAAACATTTTAAAAATTAAAAATAAAACCCCCAGTGAAGTCTATTTTAGATGTGAAACTATCTTCAAATCCACCCATGGACTCAGCCATTAACAGTCTCAACTCAGCAAAGACTTAATCATGTGTAAGGAGCCAAGGTTCAATTTACTGTGGTACTTTCCAGTAGAGCCATGACACTTAAAATGCCATTGGAAGTCCAGTTAGGCACTTTTCTGCAGACAATTTAATATTCAGGATCCAAGACAGTGCAATACAGGCCCAAGGGGCAGAGCTGGGCAGAAGTGGGATCAGTAACCACACTATTTACAGGCTTACTCATCAGTCACTTCACCTCCCCAGGTGCACCAAAGCAGAAATTCATTCTATGGCTCCTAACCTTCAGTCTTGCTCTCTGCTGGGAATCAAACAGCACAGAGGGGTTTTCCCAAATCCTCAGGGAGATGGTACTACCTTGCTCACACGTTCCAGGTCTCATCCCTGCCAGCTTACAGCAGGCAGGGCAGGGCAGCCCCGGGTGGTTCTTGTGCCTGTAAGCACAGATGATGCACAGCAGCCCTGCCTGGCCTCTGTCACACGGGCGTTCCCACAGAACAGAGGTGTTCTGCTCTGTCAGCAGGATATTCCTGCCAGTTCAGTCCCCCTTCAGGGTTCTCACATCATGTCAGTATTAAGAAGCTCCTGTGTGCAAAACTAGAGAAAAGCAAGGCTTGTGCAATCCACATGCAGCTTTCTACCAATGGCCCCACACCGACTGTCCTGCCAGAGCCGCCCCTGGCAAAGCTTTGGAGGTGAAAAGTTTGATCCAGAGCAGAGATACAGAACAGCCACGATGCATAAAGCATGTGGACAGGAACTGAGAGGCACTGAGTCTGTGGGTTTGAATACAGGTTAAATCAGAGCTGTCTTCCCATGAAGAACAGCTGATTAATCCCCACACCTTAATTATTAGGAGACAAACTCAGCTTCCAAGCCTAAACAGGCACAGAAAAGAGCTGTATGATCAATGTCTAGGGGTGAAAAACCAGCCACACTCTAACCTGTGAGCTGGTCCAGAGCATATTCTTGTTGAGAGCTCCCTTCTGAGGATGGTTTGAGTGACAGAAAGGCACAAAAGCATCCTCTGGGGTAGCGGGAATGTTGCAGAGAGCCACAGGAAGGACAGTATTAAGCCATAACATCTGTTGGTCCTCAATTCTTCAGGCAGTCTGAAGCTGACAGCTTTTTTCCTCCATTCTCCTCAGCCCAACTATGCCTTTGCTGTGCAGCCACAGAGGTGACTCATGCAAATGGTTTGCAGCTTACAGGAAACACTGCTCCCTACCCAGCTGTTCAGTGCCCCTATTCTTGGCTCCCTCTTCCCTGGAGAGATGGCTTTTTCCATCAACTGTTGCCAGAGTGGTGTTTCTAAGACACAAACCTGCAGCACGAGCTGCCATTCTCATGAGCTGCCTCCTGCACATCAGAGGATGCTGTGAGGGGCACAGAACATGCTCAGTACATCAGTCCCTCAACAGCACCTGCATACTCACTCCCTCCTGGGCTGAGAGAGTGCTATTGCAGACTGCTGAACAGATGTCACACACCGCCCCAAACACAGCTGCATCTCACTGACAAGTTTTAAACCTCCTCTTCTAGTAAGTCAAAGTGGTTCAGTGTCTAACATCACACGGCATCACTAACTTACTCAGATAAAGCAGAAACTGCAATCCCTTTTGGCTTTGGACCAGCACTAGATAAGGCTGTTTCCATCTTAGAGAAATTTGGGATGATTTATTTAGTAACCTTGTACCTGACCTCAGGACTGTGAAGAGACTGTATTTGCACCAGCCATTCCCACGTGAAATCTGCATCCAAGGAACAGAGTGGTGAAATAATCAAGCTAACCGTAAAGAAAGAAGAGAGGATAAGAAACAGTCAGTTCTCAAAACCTGCTAATGCAGGGGAACATTACAGATGCCACAACAGTGGAAAACTGGGAGAGCAGGCCCAGGACATGTAACATTTTGCCAACACCACGTGCCCAACACATGCGCTCACGCACAGCCAGGCACGTCTGATGAGCTGGACAGACAGCTGTTAAATTAGGCATGGCAAGAAGCTGAGATTTCCTTTTCTCCTCCTTTTTAACGGATTAGAAAAAGCAACAAATCCACAGGCATCTGCATAGAGTTCACACAAATGTTTCAGGTGATCCTCATATGTGACATCTGAAACCTTTTAAACGAGTATTTCCAGTTACTACCACTTTAAGTACAAGAACCACAGAGCTTTCTAACATCACCCGAGATAGAAGCTTCTCAGTTTCCCCAAGCAAGAGCCTTCTGTCATAGCCACAGACCTATTCCCCCAAGTTCCCACTCAACTGACCCAAGGGTCTGCAAAACTTCCCAGTACTGAGAGCCTGGGATCCCCATTCCTCATTCCCTTCATCTTGGTTCCCTTCTACCTTGCTCTTTGTTCAGTACAAGGGCTCCTAAAATTATAACGAGAAAAGAAAGGCTGGACCACATCTTCCATTCCATACCAAAAACCATCTCAAGGACATCAGCCAAGATACAGAGGCATGTTACAAATGCAGGGCAGAACAAGGCCCAATGCCTTGCTAATCTGAAGTATCCATCATGCTACTAAAGTCTGTATTTTTACAAGACAGACTGTCCTGTTTTGCTTGACAGTGAATTTATCTTCTTTAAAGATATTCTTCTGGTGCTGAGTGTAGTTATATTTGGTGACTCAATAACTGGGAACAAGAAAAAAAAAAACACAAACTTTTTTTGAAAGCAATAGCACCACTAAATTTTTAAGGGCGAAATATGGAGCAGATTGTGAGTAAAGACTGTACTTGCTCTACAATCTGATCCACAAAAGATTTTATGGAGAGGTCTGAGCAAAGGTCAGAGCTGTTCATCTGCTTGATCCTTTCCTTATTGACTGCTACCTTTCTCTTCTGTTGACCAAAACTTTTCTTGGCCTCTTTCAATTAATACAGTGTCTCCTTTACACCCATCCACTGAAAGGAGAGCCAGTCCATTCCACATCACTTGTCTTTTCCATTGAAGACTGGGCCAAAGCGTTTCACATTCGTTACCACATTAAAAATACTTTGCCGGAGGCCTGCATTTCTTGCTGTGCTATAATGAGTTCAAGACCCCAGCTGTTTGCCTGGGGGTTTAGAACACAGATATTTAATAGCAAATCACAAGGCAGAATATTTCATTTTACTTCTTTTTGCTGAAGTGGCACATCTATAATGGTACCCTACAACCACTAAATAAAGATGGGGAGAGCACATCTTTCTGTTTGGACAACACAGTCTCTGGGTTACCATGGTCTGGCCCAAGTCAGCTCAGTTTTTGGATGCCAGTCTCTGCTCTTAACCTCTTCTCTCCCTAATGTCACATCTCCCACTAGAGTCCAATAACACACTGGAGCAAACTAACATATTTCTGGCATTATACTAACAGCTTTTAACAAGTGCTACACAAAGCAGAGCAACTAATAAAAACAGAATGTTCTGCAGTTAATCCCTTGGAAGTTTGCCACTGAGATCCCACCAACACTACTTCAGAGACAGTGGCTTTATAAAGCTCAAATCCTGCTTTCATCTAATGAAAAGGCCTAGATCCACATCCTGACAATACACTTCACAGCTTTATGCTTCCTCCGGGTTCTCTAATGACAACCTACACAACATGTAATAGCATCACATCCCGACTGGGAAATTTTACAAGAGATTTATAAGAGACATTGGTATTCGGGAAGGAACAGCAGAGTCATAATTATTTCTCTAAGTAGTGCCAGATGTGTTCAAAAAAACCACAAAGATAAACAGGAGAGGAAAAGCTGCATAGTTTGAATTAAAGCTAGTAAGAGCATAAACAAGCCCCTCCAATAGCTGTAGGCAGACAAACCAAGCTCCTACTGATTCTTTTTCCTCATGAAATCTGTCTTTCCTATCTGCTTTCCTACTTGAAGTTCCACAAGCATGCGCCTCCTCAGAGTTAGTGTGCTAGGGTAAAGCATGTTAATGGTATAAAAAGATTAGTCCACTTTTCCTCCAGAAAAACCCCAAGCCTCAATTACCATGAAATCCATGAAACTTCTGCTATGCTACCTCACTGCACTGGGAGACAGATGGGAACAGTCTTGGGCATCTCATGACAACCACCTCAGCACCACAGGAACCACAGCCCTGCCCCTGGCCATACTACTTTGCCTTATTTCTTTCTTCGTGCTTATTCCTGGAATTATGGCTAGTTTGGGTTGCTAGTGGTCTGACAGAGATAGACATACACAGCTAAGCAACGTCAGAAAGGGTCACGGGTCTTTTAATCCCCTATGTGAACAGGAAAAAAGAAATAAGGAAAAAACAGGAGAGGAAGTTTTTCCTGTGACTACTTATGATTCAAATAATCTTGTTCCCACTATGCTCTATTGGCATAGAGGATAGCTTCAAAAGATGTTCAAGGGAAAAGCTCTGACCGTGCCATTTACCTGACGGAACAAAGTATATTCATTTCCTCACCAGCAGCAAGACAGCAGTACATAATGCTCTGACTGAATTCCTGCTTCTGTTCTCTGATCTTACCTACACATTGAAAAGTACAGCAATGTTTTGAGTTTTGGAGCAGAAGAGAAAATAAATGTCCTTCTGCTCAGGATATGGTTTCTGTTGGCTTAACTCCCTACTCCAGCCCTTAGGTTAGAACCTAGAATAAACATGGCCCTACTTCAGAAGGATAGAGATGGATTACAACCACACACTCTCCCTTACCATATGTAGCCCAAAGTGGAATTTTATTAGATGATCCCTGTGAACATGACTTCAGCAGGGATAAGTGGGTAGGGCTGCAAGGTCAGGGTTTTGGACATAGCTCTGTCTAAAGAGACAGGCAGTTTGTACTAAGTAACCACATCTTCACAAGCCACACTATCTGTTTTAGCCTTTACAGTCCACTGCTCCTCTCTGCATAACTCAGTGACAAATAACTGCCCAGAAAGAGGAAGGAAAAACTGTTTAAAGACAACATTGCTTGCTTTTTATTCATTTTCAAGACACTAGTATTACAATTTTTAAATCAGGTAACAGCATCAGTTCAGGAACTGCCCACCAGTAATGCCTACAAGAGGCCAGAAATCACAGACCATCACCTCTGAGTAAAGACATTTTCCTTTATGCAAAATGCATGGCCAGCAATCACTTTCCACCTCCTGTTTCAAGCAAGCACATCCTTCTCCCAACAGGAAGGGAGTTCACAGAAGGTTTCTCAGCCTTTTCAGCACAGATTTATTCCCAGTCATGAAATGCAACCACAGAAGAGCCCACACCAAATTACACTAACTCCTCACACTGAAAAACAGCACTGACACTTCAGCAAGCTCATGCCTACTGGCACCTCAGAGCCCATAATCACATGCCTCAGGGCTATTCACCAAATACAGCTGGAGGTAGTTTTTGAATGTCTGTGGGTCAGTCATTGTAGCCTTGACAGCAGGGTCCTCCTTCATGGCCTCCATCCAGCGCTGCAGCTTTGGGGTATTATTCAAAGAGCTACAGGAAAAGGGAAGAGACTGAGTAACGCAAATGGAAAATTTGGAGGGCGTCAAGGAAGCAAAACAGCCTCAGCAGTTCCACTATACAGCTTTCTCCCTCCCAGTACAATGGTCAGCTTAGGGTAGGGGATGGAAATAAATATCAGGTCATAGAAGACCAACTAGCATTCGGAATTGTGCAAGGGTTCTTACAGAACTTGTGCACTCTGCAAAGCCAAGAAAAAACACAAACAAGCACCTACTGTGCAAGATACCTGCATGTTTTTGCTCACTGTTATCCCTGCTGCAACAAGACAGAGCTCTTACTTATCATCTGCCCTGAGCTGACAGCAGAGGCTTGTGCTCCACTGCCTCCCTCAGGCATGTTTTGGTCATGGTGCCTCTTGAAGCAAATGCTGTGTGCAGTGGTTGAGTTCTCCCCCAAAACCCATGAACCTCTCAGCCCTCTTGAATACACCAAGACAAGCTGTGCAGTTTGTACAACCCTGCAACCCAAAACAGAGACAGTCTACTGAGGAAATTGGGGATTTGCCTAACAGACTAAATCCACAAATCCATAAATATTAAAGATAAAACAACAAAAAAACCCACTCATGTAGCAAATTGAAAGCTTAATGTAAATTGCTGTCTTCATTCCTTGCAAGATTGACGCTAGCTCTTTACATTTCCAACTCCCAAGCTAATTAATGCACAGCATCTCCAGATAATTCCTAAGCTTTACCCCAAAAGCATCTTAACATACAATGGCTCAGGATCCTCAGTCAAATACCTTAATGAACTATCCCCCTGTATTGCTACAAATATTTCACCTCCCAATCAAGAACCACATAGGAGACAAAGCAGGTCAGCAACCCATCAGGGAAGCCCTCATTTTATAGTGGCAGAAGTCTCAATACTAAGGATTCCCTGCAACTTTCTTGTTCTTCAAGAATGGTTCAGGCACCAGGAGTTAGGAGACTAACTGTTCTATACTCATCTTCCACTTTACCATTCAATTCCTCATACAAGTTGACTTTTCAGTCCTTTTCTAAGCCAGCTATAAAGTAGCTTTACTTTGATACCATTTCCCTGCATATTAATGCAATACCATGGTAACTGGAGCTGTTCTACGAATATAACAGATGAAGACATTATTCACATATTAAGAAAAAAGCTATTACAACAGAGACAGATCTATAACCTGTAACAAGGTAAGATACAGTTTACCCATCTGAAAACAAAATCACTTTCCTTTGTCAAACTAGTGTTTCCAAAGAGGAGCAAAAGACTGCATAGTCTGAGGTTTTGGATGAAGAAATTTGAACCTAGGCTGCCATATTTCCATCCCTCCAAATTTTCATGAAAAACTCATCTCTTTTGATAAGGTGCTTCCCCTCAAACCAACACAATACAACACTTCTTCAGCAGCCCCCAGGAATGTCTCACTGCTGCAGCGCACGCAAAGAACATGTATGCTGAGGCACTTCAGAACACAGCAGAAGCCAGGCAAGGTACTCACTCTTTCAGCTGCCATGGTTCCAGGCGTTCAAACCACGGCCAGATCATGTAGTCAAGCATGGAGATTGAGTTCCCACCATAAAAGACACTGTTGCGTTTGGACAGAATCTGTGAAGGGCAAGATACATCAATTGCCCCCAGAAGGAAAAGTACAACAGAACACTACAATACCAAAAAGTCCACTTCATAGTGGAATGCTGCAGGAATCAGACAGCAAAAAAAGGATACACAGTGCATTTCTCTCATGCATGCAATATTGGCAGAGTCAGAGCCAATCAGTACAGTTAAGCTTAATATTACAGCTGCTGTTTCATAAACTGTCAGTCCAACTCTTCTTCAGAGGTTCAAAAACTGTCACTAGCAAGGTGCAGCATGTGCAAAAAACAGAGGAATTTAGCTCTCAGAATCTGTCAGTTTGCGATTTCTTACTTGTCAAAAATTGTTAATGGCACAGACTAATCAAACATAACACACGTGCATTTATTGAGCAATAAATCCAGCTAAATTTAACATCCATTAGAGCACCATTTTCGAAGGGACTCTTTTCCCATGGCAACTGAGGCCAAGTGGTGTCAGGGAAGCACTTCTAACATTACATCCTGAAGTGCATTTCATTCCAGGTGCAAAGTCAACAGGAAGCAAGTGTAACTTACGCCAGAAAGAGATCCTCACAGCTCAACACAGAAAGCAGGGCCACAAAGAACACGGCAAGTTCTCCTGTTACATTTCCAATTCTGATGCATTTTTAAGTGCCATGGCCATCCAAGTCTAACATGCTTTAAGAACCCTTCAGAGCTTCGTCTCTTCTTTTATTAAGCTAGTCCCTGTTTTCAGCCTTTTGGCATTTCAAGGATGGAACTCAAGAGACCTTACAAATCTTTGTCTTTTTGGACACTTACCACTATTCTATACTGGTATGGCATTTCTTCCCTGACCCCCAACCCCTGTGACCTAGTCGAAATTTTACAGCAGCCCTTCAGGAAGCATGGAGCTGTTTGAGTTCCCAGGTGTTTGGCAGAACATGACCAGCTGCTGCAGAAATGGGAACACAGCCCCCTCTGTCGGGCAGCAGGAATCGAAATAAAGAACTGTTTCAAAACACTTCCCCTCTGGAATATCACTTGCAATAGGCTGAGGGAAGCTTGCATGGCTCTGTTCCTGCCTCCCATCCTCAGCTGACCATCAGCTGCTGCTGCAAAATCATTCAGGCACAGTAAAATAGAGACACTGAAGGAACAGCAAGTATTTCACAACATTAATCAAGCAGGAAGGCTAATCCTTCCTTAATATTTAATAGATTTATATTTCAGAGAAGTGAAACACACATGATTTCCCCCAAGAACTATTTTGCCATCTGTAGTACTACAGCCTCAGCCTGATCAGACAAACAAGACTACCCTGAAAACAACTCAGCATATTCTGTGATTCTATGAACTCTTAATTGACCCAGACAGGCATTATTTGTGACTGTTAAAGAAACATAAGGAATGGGTTCATGACAAAGGCAAGTCCAACAGCTGCTCAGAGTAGCCAAGAACCACTGCTGATAGGTGACTAACACAGCATCAAAGCCACCTGACACTCGCTGGAGCTCCGCTGAAGTTGCATTGCACCACTAGTGGCAGAACATGGCCCAGGGCTGGATTTCTACAAGGCACAGACTACATTCTGCTTCCTCCCACCCCCAATATCATTACTGGCATGTCTGCACTGATTTCAGCAGAGCTACAGCACAGATGCTCTTCAGCAGCTCAGACTCCTCAGCCCTTGCTCCTAGTACATCCTGCAAGGTGTCCTTGCATTTAAAGCAAAACAAAGACATCCAAGGCAACAGCAGTCAGCTATAATTCAAAAACCTCCAGAAGTCCACAGAGTCTTCATCATAAAGTTTAGTTTAGCTACTTGGAATTCACTCTAATGGTGCTGTTGTGCATCCTAGGCTGGGGTAGTAAATCGTTCCTTGTAACTACCAGCTTAATGAGATCTACCACCAAAGGCCACAGCATGAGTGGAAAAAAGGGACCATACAAAGGCTGACAACCTGATTATCAAGAAATGCTCTTACCTCTTCAAGTTTGCCAAACTTTTCAGCAATCTCTGCTTTCAGTGCCGTGGTGTCCTGTCCATCTTTGACTGCCATAATATGCTTGAAAACTAAGGATGTTATCTATACAAAGGAAAGGATAGAGTTTTTCATGTGCCTGTTACAATAATACAAGTGAATCACTGAGAACTGAAAATATTAGCTTAGATTTTAAGATATTAAATGCAAGTTAAATCTTAGAAATTGGACTTTAAAGACTTACAGTCTATTAATAAAAAATTTCTGTACTTCAAAAAAGGTAAGCAATGGCTTCAAGGAAGAGTGAATACAAATAGTAATGAATTTTAGTATTGTAATAAGAAAATGGTGAAAAGAAGGGCGTGTTTCTCATCTGCGCATTTTCTTTCTTGCAACATGCTTCCCTGTAACCCTCTTCCCATCAGATCTATTCAGAAAGGACTGTTGCAAATAAATATTCCCTTCTATCCAACTTCTTTTTCTACATAGCTTTGTATCTTTTGTTCCTTCCACTCCGGTCTCATATCCAAGCTGACTTCTTTAATTTCCTAGGCTCCTCAAAGCACATGCCTGGACAGAGAGGTTAATTCCAGTCAGCCACCTCCAACACCAAATGAGAGCCAAACCCAGCCTCCTTATGCATATCTCACATCTACAGCCATGTGCCTTCTCTTGTCCATGGTTGTAGGCCCTCCCCATCAGGCACTCCTAACATTCTGCATTCACACAGTACTTCTAACACAAATACTCAGGTTAAATACAGCAATTGTCACTGCCTAGGTCTCAAGTATTCAGCTGGTTTAGTCTGCTAACCTCTACTCTGTTGCAGGATGCTCAAAATCCTACCTCAGACATATAAACTTTCACTAGGTTGAGCATCTTCCTGCATCCATGCCTGTTCATGAGTGCTGGGAGCAGTTCAGAAAGACAGCAAGAGACTCCAAATACCCTGTCCAGTTATTTAAATGGTTTTCCCAGGCACGAGACCTGCCTTAAAGGATCAAAGCAGCATCAGCAACAAAGCTGCAGTTTTTGGTGTGATGGTAAAGTACGAAACACAATCCCACACTGATCAGGCACTACCTTTGAGAAGTCTTCCAAGAGCATCTTCTGAAAGGCTCGCTCATACGGGTCTGAAGGCATCAACTTCTTCTCTGGAAATGCCTCATCCAAATATTCGCAAGTGATTGGGGACTCCCAGATCAGCTGTCCCTTGCTGGTCTCCAGAACAGGGACCAGCCCAGAGGGGTTCTTCTCAAAGAACCAGTCAGGTTTGTTCTTAAGATTGATGTTGATTACTTCATGGCTAAAACAGCAAAAGAAACAAGACCCAGACAGGCTCAGTTCTGTCACAGTTCACTCCACAGGACTGAAATGTAGCCAATTACACCTCAGCAGTTCAGTACCTGAGAGGCTGAATCCTTGTTACCCTGCACTCCCCTATTCTCCCTGAAGTCTTTGGCAAGACTAATCCTTTGACACAGAAATACTGCCATACTTTGCTGGAGAGAGTCAGAACTGACTTACAATGAGTTGTATGTTGAACTAATAAAAGACATGTGCACAGTCTGCAAGCACACAGAGGCAGCCCTTACTGTCATGCCAAAACAAAGGTCAGAAATCAGCACATTTATCACGTGTGGGATTAGGGGCATTCTAAAAAAGAAACACTTAACTGCAAATAAGCTACCCCCCAATTAAGAAATGCAGCTGAACTTTAACCTGCCCTTACACCAAAGAGCAAATCAGGAAACTATCCTACCTACTTATCTTCCCAACCTATGGCCTCGCATAAAATAGGTATTTAGGGTAAAGGCAAATAGATACTGATTAAAAAAAGATACATGGGAAATATGTCTATATAACAAACCATAAGTCACTTGCTGTGTTACATATCTGACCCCAGAAAATTCCTAGTAAGCCCGAAAGTCTGCTGAACATAGCTGAACCTTCAAAGCAACCAAAAGGTTACCAGAAGGCAACTATGACATCTAGCCATAAACCCCCTCCAGAATCACAACAAGCTTCCCAGCTTCAAAATTCAAGCCAAAGGCACTAAATAAAGACAGAATTATACTGATCTGGAAGTTTTACTGCATCTACTTTTTCAAAAAACGACCCATGAAAAAAACCAAAACTAGCTCAACTCTCATCTAGCTGTCAGGAGCACTGAATGGTAAGCATTCCCTACGCTAGATGAGCCCCCAGCACTATGTAGGTCACCAAACCATTGGCAAGCCTGGGACCTGGTAGAATCAGAAAAAGATGTAAAAACCCGTTACTTTGAAGTCGCAAGTTGAGGAAAACATTAGACTCCATCTAAGAATGCTGAGATGACATGGCTATCTTTAAAAAGAAGCAAACACAAGTACTGAATTCCATTAACTTACTACAGCACGGGAATGAAACAATGTTAGAGGAACACAGCGCGTTTTCTCTTTCAAAAAGGCCACTCACTATTGTTGTGTTTTGCTGAGCAGTAATACAACAGAAACACTGTATATACAGAGACACTGAATATACAACAAACACTGAATTATTCGCAGCTCCCAGAATCTTCACTGCTGCTCTCATCAAAAACAAACAAAAGTGTATGTTAGGTCTCTATTCACATTTACCCAGGGCAAGCTCCAATGCTATCACTTTAAACATTCAGGATGACGGGCGGGAAGGAAAAAAAAAAAATCAGTTTGGGGGTTTTGGACAATTTCCCTATGGTCTGGACAACGCTTACAGGCACAGGGTGTGACTCAGGGATGTCCCATGCAGGGCTGAGTTGAAATCGATGATCCTCGTGGGTCCCTTCCAGCTCAGCATATTCTGCTGAAGCTTTAGAGCACAATCACCCGTTCAGGAGGGAGGGGGGGCCGGCGCGGAGCGGAGCTCACCTGATGCCCTTGGCGCGGAGAACCAGGCGCGTCCTCTGCGCGTAGGGGCAGAAGCGCATGCTGTACAGCCGCAGCCGCCCCGCGGACACGGGCCCCGGCGCCGCGCTCCCTGCGGGGACACGGCCGGTCAGCGCGGCACACACCCGGCCCCAACCGAGCCCCCGCAGCCCCGCCGCGCTTACCTTTGCCCAGGCTGCGGGACTGATCGCCCGCCATCACCTAAGCATGCGATGCGTCGCGACGCGCTGCGACCTCTCGCGACACGCACCGTGCCCACACCCGCCCAAGCGCCGCCCGCGGGGGACGGGCATGGGGCGGGCTGGAGACACCGCCCGCCCCTCTCCCGCCCTCCCTCCTCATCCTCATCCCCCGGGGGTCGGGCGCCCTCTGTCCGCTGCTGGATCTGACCGCCCTCCGCACCCAGCTCGGACGGGCACTGCCAGGCTGCTCTCCGGCTACATCCTCAGCACACCCACCCCGCTGGCAGTGCCATGGAAATGGGGCACCCGCGCCCGAGCTCCACCCCGCACGCCGGGTGTAATATTAGAAGCAGTGCCTCCAGCAGCAGCTGCCCTCACTGCCCCCTCCTGCATCACCCACTGCCCTTCAAAGCCCAGGGCAACAAGGAGGGCTCCTCCCTCCTGCAGCTGCTCTGGACTTCGTGGTGAAAACAGATAACCCATCAGACAGGGAGGTACAGCAGAAGTTAGATTTAACTTCATTACGAGCTGGCAGTCAGAGGGATTCGTGCCTGTTTGGCAAACAGGGCCTGTTGGGAGCATCAGTGTGCCCACAGAGCAAAAGAAAGAACCAGAGCACACACTAGACTGTTCTCCATCCCTTTTGCTCCCTCTTCAGTTCAGATAAGGGCACCAAGGCCTTCCTTATACCATTTTTTCCCTGGGTTATAATAATAGAAGTGGAGGATCTTTCCTCTTAATGTGTTTCACACACAGCCTCCAAGTTGATACATAACCACTGAAGTAAAGTGACTCCTTTCACAGGGCTCCACACACTTCCACCTAATCTTCAGGTCAGAGCTCTTCATTGTTAGGAAACAGCACATTTGCAGGGACCAGAGGGCTGGGGCAGCCCTTGCCAAAGGGAGGGAAAGTCCCAGCCTTCCTGGCAGTGCACACATCTGTCACACCCCCAAAGCTAACAGAGGAACTGGGGATTCTCCAGTCTCATCACCAGATCCATACTTGCACAGTGGGGAAGTCTTGCCTGCTGGTGACTTTTGGTTTGGTTTTGTCACTGGAGTTGGGCCTCAGGCATCACATCACAAAGATCAATATTTCCTGTGGTGATATCTCCTGCAAGCAAACATTGAGAGGGCCACCAGCAAAGTAACCATGAACTTGACACCATTATCCATTGGAATGGAAGCACATGATTTTTGTTAAGTCACTGCTGTTTGATCATGTATATAAGAGGCAGGTCAGTAGAGAAAGAGAGTATTAACTTGTTGCACAAGTCTGCCATACCCTGGGCAAACAGAAGGTGTACATAAGATGCCCTTTGCCAGAAAACTAATTAGTCCAGCTGTAAAAACAAAACAAATACACATATGTGTTAGAGAGGATATTGCGCATTCCTCCGAGTACTTACCCTTAGGAAAGATTCAGAAAAATTTGGGGTGATGAAAAAAAGAGAAAATTAATTTGAAATTTCTCATAGCAATTAAGAAATACACAAGCAGTCTGTTAACTCACAGCCTGCACACAGGCACATGGGCACCCAAAGCAGCATTACAACACCCACATGCTACAACAGGCCCTCAAAGGCACTGAAGGAAACAAAGCCACTTCCTCATTCTCCCCTGGTTTTGCGTGGCACGCAGAGCACCTGTGGAGACAAAAGGTAAGGAACAGGCTTGTCCTGCTGCCGCAAGACAGGAAAGGGAAAAGGAGATCTTGTTAAATCTGTACTTTAAATATTTGAATGTTTTTACAGTGTTACCACGCTAAAAGCCCCAAGTATGCAGGGAAAGACCACAGCTTTACTTTCTCTTCTCCCTCCCCACCTGCAGACTTCAGGAGCCCTACCTTACACAATCCAAGAACTGTAGTACCTTATAGACTCATCAAGGTTGGAAGAGACATCTAAGATCATCAAGTCCAGCTGTCCCCCCAACACTGCCACTGCAACCCCTAAACCTCCAAACCCAGCACCAGATCCAGACACCTCAGAAACACCTGCAGGGAGGGTGACTCCACCAGGAAAGGAAAGACATAAGAGGAGAACAGTTAGAGCTGTCCCACTCACAGAAGGCAGGTAACACAGGAGCAGGGACACACAGGGTGACTGAGGGAAGGAACCCACGGTCACTCCTACAAAGCTGATGCACTTCTACACCTGATACAGCTACCTGCTTGCTAGACACAGCTGCAATGATTAGCCAGGTTAGAGACCACAGATATCAGCAGCTCACGGGCAGAACTACGCCTACCTTTGCAACAAGAACGGCTCCTACAAGCCCCTCGCATCATTCCACCCCCTCGTTTCTACCACCATGCCCAAGACCCCATGTAGGCCTCTAGGGCCTTGCTGCCTGTTTAAATACCCGTCCGTGCTCATCGATTGGCTGACGCGCGGGCGCGGCCCAATCAGGTGTGCGGTCCGAGCCCGGCCTATGGCAGGCGCCGTTGCTGTTGCCAGGGCGCCCTTGGTGTCGGCAGAGCCGATGGCGGCAGCGGGGCCGATGGCGGCGGGGTCGGGCCCTGAGGGGGAGCCCAGCCGGGACCCCCAGCCCGAGGAGGCCGCGCTGGAAGTGAGGTGGGGGCGGCCGGCACAGCCTCCACACGGGTCCCGCCGTGGTGGGGTCTGTCAGGGCAGTGCGGGGGGAGAGGGGAAGAAGCACTTGCATGGGCACGATACCGCGGAATGGGCCAGGTTGGAAGGGATCCCAGCGGGTCCAACCTCCCTGCCCAGGCGGGGTCATTCCAGAGCACACGGCGCAGGATTGCATCCTAACGGCTCTGGAATGTCTCCAGTGAGGGTCAGTCCACAGCCTTTCTGGGAAATCTGTACCAGTGTGTGGCCATTCAGTAAAGAAGTCATATATATAGTTATTTTCCTACATATGTAGGGGCCTTTGATGGCTCTAGATGGCACTTTGGTTCGCTGCCTTGGCTCAGAGGGGCTCTGAAATGGGGGCTAAGCAACCCTCACTGGTGTTCAGCTGGAGTGTAAGGAGCTGATCAGAATATGGTACGGATTGTCTATTCCTGTGTGGTGGCTCTGGCAGCACACCAAGTGTGATGGTGTTCACACAGTCCTGACGAAGTCTTAGATATGCTTTTCCTCTTGGTGCCCTCACAGTTCAGTTCTGTGCATAGGCAGGTCTTTCATCTGTTTCACCCAGACAACTTAAGTCTCTAGAATTTCCTGTGTGTTCTCCAAACCCCACCATCATCATCTTCTGTCACAGATCTTAATTTTCCTGCTATTCTAAGTCCTCGCTTCTACCTTTCAGCGTCTTAACCTTCGTGACAGAGACCTCCAGATTTCCATTTCCCACACACATAAACCACACTGCATGTGAAAAACCACTCCTCTTCCAGAGCTGGTGGTAATCCAACAATTTGTGTTTTGCTTCTGAACAAATAGGATCAATGTAGATCAATTAAGCCCTTGCTTCCCCACCTTGGCTGAGACTTCCACAACAATCTGGGATGCTTACACATTTTTCTATGTCGTGGAACAGATGTTCAAACTTCCTTGTTCATTGTAAGTATTTCAACTCTTCTCATAAATGCCTATGGCTATTATGGCACCCAGATCCATAATTGTAGATGCACCACTTTTTTGTGGAAAGAATTATTTTTTTCTAGTAATAGAAGAAACTGTATTCTGATACTTGGAGAGCAAGAAAAATGCCATCTGAAGCTTGTAATTGCTACTCAGAGGAAGTCCCTGGTGTTGCTTGGAAGAGCTGTGACTCAGGTTTTCTGGTTTGTGAAAGCACCATTGCAAAATGAAAATATTAGCAGGTGAGAAAAGCCCTTTTGAATGTGAAGCAAAGCCCCTTCCCATAAAGTAGAAGAGTTTAAACTTTGTCTTTCTTATAAATTTATGTTAGTAATAATAGTATGTATATCAGCTTTCGTAGAAAGTGACAAAATTACTTTGGAGTGGGCAGTATTGGAAGGCTGTGGGTTTTGCCTTCAGAAAACACAGACAAAGCTCATGGTTTCAGACAATCTGGTTTGTATGTAATGGCATTTTTCTGTTGCAAAATGCTCTGTAAGGAAGTTTCCTGGCAACTCTAATTCCTTTTCCCCTTCTACATTTCATCAGCTGTCAAAGCCTGTGACTGGCATACTTCTGACATAGTGTTTGTACAGAACTGGAGACAGGCACAGCATGGAAAACATGAGTGAGAACCATGGCTAATTACCTGACTTGGTGTGTCCTACACCAGTCTTAGATGACAGCAGATAACAGCCTGAGTCCTTGTCCCCTTAAGCCAGCCTTTACTTGATGTACAAGAATGGTGAATTGCACCGTCATCCTGTTAATTTATCCCTGAATACATGTTTTCTAGATTTCATTTCACTTCTGCAAAGATAAGTTAGAAATACTTTGTTTTCACTGATCCAGACCTAGCGTTGGAGAAAAGCACAGAGCTAGTCTTGTAAGCATGTTCCTAAAAGTCTGCTTATGTTCTATGGCATGTCATACAACTACTTCTTGTGTGAAAGAAGGTCTGGGAAAACAGTCAGCTGAAATGTCTCCTCTGTTGCCATCATTTTCAGTTCATCTGCACGAGCACGTGGTAAGTGCTCCAATTCCCCTTTGGCTACACTTGACTTCTCTCCTGTGTAGCAAAAGAGCACAAGAGCAGAAACTCCTCAGAAGAAATAACAGGAAGGTATTGCTGGACATAAATATCTCAAGGCTAGTAATTTTAAACTGTTCCTAAATATGAGTGCTGAGCCTGTAGTATCATCTTCTCCTAGGAGTACAAAGGATCAGCAGCTGAGCTGATCTTATGACTGACTTATGTTCATGAAAGGAGCATAAAAATGCTTCTGGCAATTGCGGAGAACAAAGGTCTGTCCCAGCCAAATGCGCTTGGAAGAGGAGCAGAGATGATACATTTCTCAATGGAAATTAGAAGGGAGGGTGGTAATAGCAGTGTTGTACGCTGCTGGAACTGTCCTGCCTTAGTACTATCAGGCTAAACTGACATCCTTCGTTTAGCAGTAAATGCAAGTCTCTTTGATAAGAGGACCCTGATGTTTATCCATAGGCTTTCTGAAAGGTAAGAACATCTGCAGGCAGTTATGAATTTGTTGATATGTTGTAAGTTCATAAACTGACTCCACCTCAGTAATTTATTTCAGTCCTTGTGTAACACATCCTGTTTACATTCCAGAGTTTTGCCATGTGAAAGTACTGCTGTCTTTAAAGCAGAACAGTCCTCCTGCTTGGGTTCATATAAACACAAGCTGTGCCTTCATATTTTTTTTATCTTATGAGGATGAGATGAACTATGAAAGTGTGAAAAGGTTAAGCAAACACAATTGGGTCCCAAGTACAGACTGTACCTGTGCAATTCTTTCAGAATAAAGGTATATCCTTTACTGTGATATATGAGTACAGAACAAGAGCCTGTGAACTGGCCGGCTTTATTTTTAGTGAAAACTGAAAGTAATACAAGCATCTCTCCATGTTTTAATTCCAGTCCTTTGTGCTCCATCAGGGTAAAATTCACCCTATGTTTTTGGAAACACTGAGCTAGTGATTCATAATACGAGATCTTGAAGTTATTGTGGTTTTGCAACATTGTTTTGAAGATGAGTCTAACAAATTCAAGCATCTGTTGGTAACTTAATGTAACTTAGGGTACAGCATTCCCTTTAGCACAGTATTTTGAGAAATGTGTGTCTTTGATTAATGTTTTAATGTTCAGTTGCTCTATTTTTAGTTGGGTTCAAGGATTCTCAAAGAAGAACTTTGCCTTTATCAACAATCAAACTGTCTGCTACCCTTGTGGTAACTACATCCTCTTCCTGGACATTGAAACAAAGAAGACGACAGCACTGCCGTGTGAGAAGGGCCAGGTGGGAGCCTTTGCAGCAAATGCCAGGAGTGACGTGGTGGCCTTTTCCGACCGGAAGCTGAATCCCACCATATATATCCACAGTTTTCCAGAACTGAATAAACTGACGGAATTGAAAGGTAGTGTTGTGGTAACCCTCCTCATCACCATTTCATTAAAACAATACTTTAATTATCCAGTTTGTAAAGGGGTTTTTTAATAAGACTTAAAAAACAGTGTGACAGGGAACTGTCTCACAATGAGATTCATAGAAAGCAGCGGAAGGAGTTTTCCACTGCACTACTTAGTTTCAAGCTAGAGAGCAATATGACAATGCATAATGAATGATTTAAAAGGAAAACAAAAGGAATGAACTGGAATTAGTTTTAGGAAAATATAGTCAGAATAAGCAAAAAAAATCATGCTGCAGTAGGGTCCCAAGAAGACTACTGTGAAAGCCACATGAGAAACCCAAGATGTGAAAGCGATGAGGATTCTTGCAGTTCAACTTTGGAGTCTGGGATCTAATCTATATTTTTCCCTGCCTCATAGCATTTCTCTCCTTAGTTAAGTTGCTTACACTATCCATGTTTCAGTTCCCTTGTCATTTAAATAAAGATCCTGCTGCTCACTTTTTTCGTGTATATGAGTGAAATTTCGACGACAAAGGATTTCAGGGTACTTGGGGGAAAATACTTTCCAATTTCGAGGTATTATTGAGAAAAAAGGTTGAATAAATTCCAAGCAGGGATACATAGGGAACATTTTTATGATCAGTTCAAAAGAATAATCTGGAGTAAAGCAAAGAAATCAAGAGCATGAAGAATGTCTTTGAAGAATTAAAGCAGATATAAAGGAAGTGAGAAGAGTATCTGTGATAGTGTATGATAGAGTCTGGGCAATAAAAGACCATGTGCTTTATTTTTACGTTTCAGGTAGTGCTCAGCTGGACTACACCTTACTTGCATTTAGTTTCAGAGGCCCGTATCTAGCCAGTTACTCCTCAATCCCAGAATTTGTTCTTTCAATATGGTAAGAGTTTTAAAAAAATCTCTAATACCATTTGCATTTAGTTCATGTTTTTTTGTGTGTGGTGTTAGCATAGATTAAGTTAATAAATGTAGAACACATACTGATTGCCTTCATCTCTTTTTTGCTGCCAACTGATCATTGTCTGCAAACTTTCTGTAACCAAAACTGCAGTTTATTTTCTAGCATTAGTAGCCACTGGTCAAAATGGCTGTTAATTTTACTGGAGCTTTCTTCTACCTTCTTCCAAATTTTGTGTTTTGGAGTACTTCCAAAGTCTTCAGCACCAGTTAATTATCTGTTCACTGTTGGAAGTTGAGCACCATGCCATTTGTGGAAGAAAGTTGCCTGCTGAAATGAGGAAAAGGCTTCTAAAGCTGATTTGTACCGGTTTGTCCTCCTGGACCGCTCAGTGGTCCTCTTAATTACTTTTTCTTGATCTTAGTACTGGCTTATAATTTTGTTCAGAGATTACAGTAACATGGATCACTGGGTTAGATCATAATTTTCTGCTCATTGTCCTGAAAAAATATGCAGATAGAGAAAGTTGGAATATTTAATATTTTAATTGTACTGTAAAAACACAGTTCTGCTCTCGCGTCCATTGCCAGCAAGCTCCCATTGACTGTGGAGTCTGAGAGTGGAGTAGAAGGAAGACAAGCAAGGACATGTAAGGGATAGTCTGTATAGTCCAAATTTAATGATGATCTTCTCGTGTACAATGATGAGTGAAGATGCAGAAACTCCTGTAACTTCAGTATTTTTGTAATGATAGTCGATACTGTGACAGATGCCTCTTCTTTATCCCTTATGAAGAAGAATAATGTTTGCTGTGAACTCTGATCAGACACAGTAGTTCAGGAAGGATGTCTGTGTATATATCACAGTAGAAACCAACACAACAGCCTCACTAGCCTGAAGACCAGACACGCTTGTCACAGCAGAAATAACCCACATGGCCCAGTGTGTTCACTGCGTGCACTTAAACTGAAATCCACATCTAGACATCTCAAGATTATTCTTAAACCCAGAAATGCCTAGAAATGTTTAAGTGCTTTAAAGTAGTGGCAGTTTCCAAGGCCAAACATTTTTAACCTGTTTGAATCAGCTTGTTACAGCTATCAGCACCTAACTGTCATTAAAAAAACACCCTACATTCCAGTAAAAAAAAAATTAATTAACAAAATACAATTACCTGAGTATTAAACTCAAAATTTATAATAACTTGAACAGAGGTGTGTGAATTTACTGTGAAATCAGGACCTTCATTTTTGTAATTGGTTTATACTGTGCATTCATTGTAGAAACGTGTGTGTACAGATGATAGAAACCTCAATGTTTACCATTCCTAAGATGTCATTACAGTATGATGATTGCACAGCTCCTGTATTTTAAGCAGCTAGTTTGAATCAGAGGTGTAAGAGATGTTTTGAAAGTTATGTCAGTCTCAAAATATAGAAAACCTATGGATAACTAAAAGCTCCCTTTCATCTGAGATGTTTTATCCCTAGATCTTTATTCTTTTCTGTTCAAAGGAGAGGCTTAATGCTGGATTATTTTTCAGATACATGTACCATATAGTTTCAGATCTTAGTAAATTATCTACTGTAGAAGATGGTTGGCATTATCTGTTACATGAGACGAGAACACGCTGACAGATTTTAGAAAGAAATCTACACTGATATCTTTAAAATTCAGAATTGTAGCTTATAGCTTTCTGTAATTTTATTGAGGGTTGCTGTGTATGTGTGAATAATTCTCATTTTTTTCATATGCTATCAATGTTAACCACTGTCTAACGTCCTGATCTGTTTCTGTGAGTGAATTTATTACAGGCCAGAATAATGGGATTATACTAAATCCATTTACAGCAGTGTATGCATTTCCTCTTACCAATAATGACAAATACTAAAGCTATAAAAGTTATTTAGATTAACAGTCAGATATATTGTTCAAGAAATTAAGGAAATGTTTTAACCATTTTCTTCAAATGTTGTTAATCAGTTCTTGGATAGCACCTAAAAATGCAAACGCAATCAAGAATTAATCTGGATAGTGGAAAAGCATGCAAATTAGATGAGGAGAACATAAAATGGTTCTGGACAAAAGAAAAGTCAGTGGAAAGCAGATTCCCAGGCTTCTGTCAGCTATACATAACAGCTCCCCCACAAATTCTCCTCTGGTTTGTGCCCAAGTAAGTTAATGCAGCCAGAGCTCATATGTCTGCATTCACAACACAATTACTGTATTAACCAAGTAATTAATCCATATATAATCACAGGCTGACTGTGTTTTATTTCCTAATTATAATACCTTCCTGCAGCAAGAATTACAGTCATTATGTTATGGATGGTAAAAGCAAGGCTGTGGTGCTGAAGAGTTAATTGTTTGGGCCCATTTGAGTAATCACTGATGGAACTATTGAAAACAAAATCCATTTCTCTTGACTCTGTTGGTCTTTTCACAAAAGGAAGTGCATGATAATTGAATGTTTTTTAAATGTCAGCTATTCATTTTCTAGCAGTAATAATTTTATGTGTGGCTAATTAACCACATCCTTTTCATTCTCAAGAGGACCTAGCTTGTTTGGCAGCAGAATTTTTTGTCAGTGACAAGGTATTTGTTTTCCAAACTGTATCTTGAATGTCAGTCATAATCACATCTGGATCTTTGTCTTCAATGTTTTTTATTTGTTTAATGGATTTGATTTTCTTTTGCTCTCCTTAACGAAGGAACTGGCAAGAAAATACCCTCCTGTGCAGTGAGTCTCAGCCAGGGATAACAGGGACCTCTCTAAGTTTTAACCCTATGAATTGGCAACAACTGTGTTTTGTTGACGAGAGCTCCGTTACCATCTGGCATATTGAAAGGAGTAATGATGAGTATCATCTTACGCGAAAGTAAGTGGAACACCCTTTAGGTTGAGAGTAAAGTCTAGAAGCACGTATTTAGTAACTAAGACTAGCAACACAACTATTTGCAAAGGATTTAGTCTGCTTTAGTTCTTCTAGCAATTGCCATCAGTAATTGCTAAATCACAACCACTATGAATCCATCTAGTCAATGAAGTAAATTGAATTTATTATTTCATTTGTTACCACTCACATGACCAGATAATGCACATCGTGAAGCTAATACTAATCAGCTGCTTTGGCAGCCTCAAGGAAAAGCAGCGTGACTGAAATAAGGTAGTGCCTGCTCTGCTTTTCTGTAAGTTGCTATGTTGAGCATTGCTTTTGCAGCTATGAAACCATCACACTTCGATCAATTTCTTCCTTCTAAATATAATTGAACAATATGTTCTTGTGTTCACAGGTTGTACCAAAAGCAGTATCAGCTTTCTTAATTTACAGGTCCAGAAAGGGTGGCTCTGTCAATACAATTCACTGAGCATACTAAATACTAAAGTAGTATTTATGTATGCTAAAATGTTTTTTGAGGTTGGTATAAAAGTAGTATGTGTCATTCAAGTCGGAGTCCTTGAAGTATTACACCGGTGCTCTTTCAGTGGCAGCTACTCTACTGTTCCCAACTGTGTTTAATATTGTTAATTATTAATATGATCAACATATTGCCACCGACACAGTTATACTCAGGAAAGTATAGACAAGGCCTTAATTTGTGATCTGGAAAAAACATTGAAGGATTCTGTGCTTTTGTCATTGCCAAGTACGTGTAGATACATATATACACTGACACTTTCTCCATTACTTTTGCAGAAATAATACCTATTTTGAAAACATGTTTCTCCATTTTGTATCAGCATTTACTACTCATATTTCTTCTCAGAGAGTGTCTTTTGCTTTTTCACAGCCCTGTGGAACTTCCCGATGAAAAAGGGACTGTGAGTCCTCATGAGGATTTGTTTTTCCCAGTTTCTCGTAATGAAAATCCATACTATGGCCCTGATTTGCCAGTTTCAGCCGTTGCTGGACTGATAGGAGATGAAGCAGAAACATTCGTGGTAGTTATTGGATTTTTTTCCTTTTTACTGTTCCAAGTCATTATGTTTTCTATGCAAATAGATGTTATTAAATTAATAATTTTAATGTTTGTTAAATAGGTACAACCCAGTAAATAGATCTGTTATCTCAACAATATTTTTGAAATCTATTTTGACAGGACACTGAGAAGGCACAATGCTGCTGCATAGTGCAGTGCAGTGTTGAGATTTCTGACACAAGCCCTAGTACAGTAACATATCTGTCCAGTGGAGGCACGAGTCTCTGTGCCAGAGGCAGAGTGAAGTGTGTCAGCATTTAACTATGCCCATGCTAATATAACCTGCTGAAACCTGGAAAACCTATTCCTGTACTAAACTGATAGTAACCCTCAGGTATCCTTAATTCCCTTTGGAATTGCTTTCTTTTTGACTTTGAAAATGTCTCAAGGCACGGAAACATTGAAGGTTTTTTTCCAGGCTGCAACTCCTGCTTCCAAGATACATTTCCATACCACTGTCAGTGTTGGGCCTGGCCATTTGTCTCACTTGTGTTAGATCATTTACTTTTTAGCCTCCCTTGAAAGGCCTCTTTTGAGAGTCTTCAAAAGTGTTCTCATTTTGTTTGAAATTTACTTTCACCTGACTACCAGTTAGAAGTGTGAAAACATTTAACTTGCAAATCTGGGATTCCCTTCTAAGATTAAAACCACCAATTGCTCGTTGGTGGCTTGTGATATAGATGAGACACCGAAAACTAGCACACGTAAGATGATCCTGGCATTAAAATACATCTTCTCAATGGACAAATGTGAGTTCTCTGTTATCAGATTAGTATACCACTGGATTCTGCCATAAACCTTTCTTACAGAGCAGAATCAAAATATAAAAAGAAGGAATGATGCTTTCCTGACCTCATTCTCCTTTTGTGGCTTCATGCATTCAGAGTTGCAGAGGTTTTTGGCCATGTAACTGATTTCCCTTGGTTTCCAGAATGATGAAGATTCAGTTTCTGTAATGGACCACACTGTCCCAAACAGAGGAGCTATAACCAGCATTCCCCTTGATCTTTATAAACTGGCAGGCTGCTGTGGCAGATCTCTCAGTGGTTGCTGTCACTGATGATTTGCATACCAGTGCAAATGTCCATGAGCAGTTATCTGACTCTGGCCCAAAATCTGTTCCTCGACTTTTGGAAACACCTTATTTTCCTCTCTACAGTCATCAACGGTTTTTCAATTAGGAGGAGACAACTTGCTTCTCCTGTTGTGGTTAATGAGGTATGTTCAGCTGAATGTAGTGGGAGTAGTATCATGGCCTGAAGAAGCTATTCCTGACTCTGCAGAATTCAACAGATGGATTTTTCTTCTTTGTCACTAAATCCGAGTCTATTTTTTTAGTTTATCACTAAATCTGAGATTGAGGTTTTTCACATTGATGTAAGTGGAGAGCCATTTATTCAGACTGTTATTTAAAGGAGTAACCTGTATTCCCTGGCCCTTGGAGGCTGTATCCCACTCCTAGGGACTGCATGGGAGGCACGTAAGAAAGGCAAGCCCGTTGCCGTTGTGATGGTTTCCTGGAAATGTGTCCGTGTTCCATACTCTAGAACCACATACTGAGGGTGGCTGTGTACCCAAGTGTAACCACAGCGGGGCAGCAGAGGGAAAGGAATTATCACACAGCTTTCAATCCTTTTCTTTCTTGCACTTGATTGATTTAGTTTTGTTTCTGTATTTCTTAAAGCTGGGACCGGAGTTTTCTTAATATGCTCTTCCATGACAAGCCCCCTTGAATCTGCTCTCTCTCTACCACCACTTATTCCATTGTCTTTTTATAAAACATTTTGTGGCAAGGAGCCATCATGGATTTTTTTTTCCCCTGAAGAGGTGCTGCTCAAAATGGAGAGAAGTTCAAAAAAAGACAGCATTGTGGTTATGATTATTATGATGCACCACTGTGCCAATGCACGGTTCAAGAAGCAACCTGGTTTGGGATTTACATAATCTCGTCTAGGATTAGCATATTTTACCTAGTTTATGTGTAAAGACAGTCATGACAGCAGGTACAAAGGAATATTACAGAAGTTATGTTTACACAGGGAGCTTCTGTTCTGCAGAAGTTCAGTTACAACATTCCCAAAGATTTGTGATGTTCAAGCCTCGTAAAATCAGTGAAAATGTCTATATTAAATGTTTCTCTGGGTGATGTAAAGCCCTACTTGCTATAGATTTATTACTGTTAGTCCTATTTGATTTATAAAGTAAATATTAGTATACTTTATTTCTGTAACATTTTTCCCCTGAGAAATTAAAAATGCTTTGTAAGCAAATAGTAAGTTACTTACCCAGAATCATATAGCAAGTTCTTGGCATATTTTGCTAATGAAATCTAAGTACTTATGAATCTCTGTCCTATGTTTTCATCACAAGTCTATCCATATTTTCTCTTTTTATAGAACCTTTAGTGAGACAGCAGGTGTTTTATGGAATTATAGAATCTTCTTTTATTTCATCCATCTTATTGTTTAGTGTTCCTCACTACTTCTGCACCCACGCACAGTGCTTGGGTGTTTTCCCAAGGTTTTCTTGTGTTTTGTTCCACTCTTCCCCTCCCTGAATTCTCTTTAATCTGGTTCTGTCTGTGGTATTTTTATGACCCCTGTTACTGTTGTATCTGAACAGGTCACTCTCTGTCTTTAATAGTATTTGGTGTAGTAGTTCTATTCTTCCTGTTTTGTGGTTGACAGATTTTTGAGAGTATTTTTAGCAAAGTGAAATTCAAGGCACATGGGAAGTCTGGGTCAGGGGTATTTCTAACACTAATTCGCAGATGACACAGAGGTTGACAGAGCTGTTTTACGGAGTAATTTGGATTGTACAATAAGATAAGCTATTCAAACAAAGTGTGTTTTAATACTGCCAAGTATGCAGGAACCACATGTTTACATTATGGCTACAAAGTGGAAGAATATCCTGAAAAGCAATTTGAAAAGCATTTGTCAGGGTGAGGTCGCAGTGAGTAACCATTTAAATCTGCGCTTCCAGTGCCCTTCTGACATTTAAAAAAAATTCTCCATCCTCAGTGTGTTGAATTTTATCATCATTTTATCATTCAGAATTTGGGAGGTGACATGGTTATGGTGGGTCAATATCTTTGTGTGGATAGGGAAGATACGAGATTGATTTCCAGACTAGAGGACAAAACTGCAACAGATGCAAGTGCTGGAGAATAAATCCAGATAAAAACAGATTTAAAAATATATATTTTTTCATTGAAAATATAATTCATCATTTAGACAAACTTCTAGGGAGAGAAGTGAGTTCTCCACTGCTATCTCCAGACACACACTTCTCTGGAGAATGTTCTCCTTTCTCAAGTTACTGGCTTCAGTGAAGGGATGACTGAATAAAATAAGGCAGATGTTAAACAAGTGGTCAGACTTCATGAGGTAATGATCTTTTTTTTTTTTTTTCCCTTGAAATGTATGTAACTGCTTGTAAAAGTATTTGTCAGCTGTTAATTGAACCTGTTTATTTTCATGCTGAAGCCTAGAAATTTTAGGAAAACTGCAGTGCATCCCACTGCCCACTGCTGGACTGCAACTTCAGAGATATACATGAGCTGTAAGGAAGGATATATTTTGGCAATTGATGCCGAGAAACACAGGGTTTCTGTTCTTCAACCAAAGCCTCCACCTGGTAAGAAATAGCTGTGTGGGTTTAATTCAAGTAGGGAGGAAAGTGGATAAGTGAAAGCTTTTTGTGCTTTCTTCTGTTCTCCTGTTGTGTACCTTATGGAAATTAAAAAGCCATATTGTAGGACCCTGTGCTTTTATCTTTTTTTAGTATGGTAAACGTTTGATAATGTCTTTTGAGCTTCTGTGTGAGTTTCTTTAGCATCTGATAATTGACTTTCGTTTTAGTTTGGGAGAAAAGAAGAAAAAGAAAAAAACCCCTCTAAATACACCAAAATTGATAAAATTAACTATATTTTCAGAAGCCCAGATTGTATTAACGAGCCTTACTGGATTAACTATCTCCCTTTTACAGCTGTAAGCTGAACCACAGAACTGTGTTTGCTCAGTTGCATAGATGGCAGAAATGGTGGATATTGGGGAAGAAAGCACATTTTTTTATTTAGTATACTGAACCTGACCTTTTGTTCAGTAGAGTGAAATACAAGTGACTTTTGTTGCAACACTGACATATAAACAAGGTTGACATTATAAATTGTTTTCTTTTATGCAGAGTACATGCAGAAAAAATCAGATATGTTGTCATATGTTCGTAGAGAAGTACTGAAAAAGAAAGGTAATTCCATGTTCAAATCAAGCTAATAGATTTTTAGGCCACACCGCTGATGTCTGGGCATAATAATATGTGAGTACAGCTGGTTAGAAAAATTTGTCTTACACTGGTCTCTGTAAGACACATTTTTGGCAATCTTATGTGTGTTTACATGACAAAAGATTAATAGCTTTCGTGCTAATAGACAGCAAAATTAAAAGCCTCAGGAGAAACAGCAGCAGCAGAATAATTTCTGTTTGTTCTAATTTAAATTGGAATAAGTGATGCTAAAATAGGTTCCCTACTGCTTAGCACCTTTTTTTTTGAATTGCAATCACTATAATTTACTGGAGTTAGGATTTAGGGATTCATTTCAAACACTTTGTTTTGAGCTCCATGGTAAAAAAAAAAATTGAATTTGGTATTTTTTGTTGGTTTTGTGCCTTCAGGTGGCAAAGCAAATGATCTGCAAAACCCACTGTTTTCCATGGCATTTTGTAATGAGGGACTGTATGCAGCTGGAAGGGTAAGGTATCCTTTATGCTTTTAACTTACTTGATTGTGTGAAAAATCAGAGAACATTCAAATTGAGTATATTTGCAGATTTTACCACAAAAACAGGAATTAGAAAAAAGTGAAGGACTTTAGGACTATAAAGGTCTGGTGTTGTCCTTATTTTCTTTGTTAAGACTTGAGACATGGGAGCAGGGTGTGAAAAGATTCCATTTTTGTAGTCAAAGAAGCAAAAAAAGAGCACAATCCTGTTTTTAACAAAAGACTAAGAATATTGTAGAGGAATAGAAAAGAAGGACGGACAAAAAAGTAAAAAAGGAGAGAAAATGGCCAGAACAACTGCCAAATTGTTTTGTGCAAAATCTAACTCAATATCTAACCCAATCTGACAATGCCAGTTGTGCATTCCTGCTTAAGAGTGGGAGAAATTCTCATGCTGTCTCAAAAAGAACAATACGGAATCTTAATTATTAGCTAATGAGAGAATCTGTTGTCATCAAACATGGACTGTTACTAATAATTGTATTAAAGAACAACTTCATTTTCAATAGATTTCTTATCCAGGGTAAGAATCCTTTGGATTTAAGGATACTAAAGACAAATGAGAACATTAGTGGTGGGATACAGTTAAACATTGCTACTTTAGAGATTTTCAGAAATTCTTGCACTTCAGTTTGCCAGATAGTATAAATGACATAGACCTCATGTGGATTCGTACTTTTCTGCACAGGATGGCATTTTACTGTTTTATCACATCAAAGGTCTGCAGTATGAGATTAAATTCTGTGTTGATATCTCACAACCCATATCCAGCCTCGTATTCTCTCCTGATTACGCCTTTCTTCTGCTTGTCACTGAGCAGGTAAAGCATTTGAGATAATAGCACTACATATGGAATGTTCATGTGACTCTGTATGTGTATGCTGATACTATTGGTATGAAATGTCTAATGGAATCACACAAGTCAAGAAATTATATCAGTGGTGGACATAGTCCATTCTGTGTTTTTACTGAAAATTGGGAAGACTTTGAATGAAGCACAGAAAATTGTCTCCTACAGATGGTGGAATATAAAGTACCTAATGTTGGGATTTCCCAACAGAAATACTTGTGTGTGTACAGCAGAGTACATTTTCAAGGTCTCCTGTGTGTCCAGGTCATGGAGGTCCTACTGTGACTCTGCAGTAGCTATTCTCTATGTAGAGTTGTCTGGCAACCCAGTCCAAGATCCTTCTTAGACCAGCCTGATGTTCAGAAATCTTATGCAAGGGCCCCAAATACTCTTCAAATTCCACCTGTTTTCTCAGACCTTAATTAATTTGATATCCTGTCCTGTATCAAAAATAGCATGGTCAGCAGGACCAGGGAAGTGATCCTTCCCCTGTACTCTGCGTTGCTGAGGCCACACCTTGAGTATTGTGTTCAGTTCTGGGCCCCTCAGTTCAGGAAAGATATTGAGGTGCTGGAGCAGGTCCAGAGAAGAGCAACGAGGCTGGTGAAGGGACTAGAACACAAGTCCTATGGGGAGAGGCTGAGGGAGCTGGGGTTGTTTAGTCTGGAGAAGAGGAGGCTTAGAGGTGACCTCATCACTCTCTATAACTACCTGAAGGAAGGTTATAGCCAGGTGGGGGTTGGTCTCTTCTCCCAGGCAGTCAGCAATAGGACAAGGGGGCACGGGCTTAAGCTCTGCCAGGGGAAATTTAAGTTGGATATTAGAAAAAAATTCTTTACAGAGAGAGTAATCAGGCATTGGAATGGCCTGCCCAGAGAGGTGGTACATTCACCATCCCTGGAGGTTTTTAAACTGAGATTGGATGTGGCACTGAGTGCCATGATCTACTAAACAGGCTGGAGTTGGACCAAGGGCTGGACTTGATGATCTCGGAGGTCTTTTCCAACCCAATCAATTCTATGATTCTATGATTTAAATTGCCATTTTTAAAACTCTTGAACTGTTTTTGTAGTGTGTGTGTGTGTGTGTGTGAGAGAGAGAGAGAGAGAGTCAGGAGGTTCTATGTACAAGACAGCAGTGCAATGGTAACTTTGCTCATGATCCCTCTCTGATTTCATTCTCCTTTTGTAAAACAGGCAGAGATGTTCTAAAATCTTTGTTAATATGGGTTATGAATTGTTTCTAAGAGGGTTTGATATATTTAGATAAAAACATAAAAAAAGCTTAAGATTTATGGTTTTGGTTTTGGTTTGGTTTAGAATATTAATTGCTGGAGTAACATGAAATTGGGTGGGTCTAAGTTATTAAAGCAGTTTTGAGAAACGAAACTTCTTGAAAATGTGACTAGCAGGATCACTCTGAAATGAACTAATCTCATCTTCGGCTAGCTAAATTAATATAATTCACTAAATTCAGAAGAATGCTATTGGGCACTTTTTACCTCAGTTTAGACTCAAATATAAAACTTTGATGAGTGAAGCTCAGAAAGATGAGTATTTTTTATTGAAGCCTTTGAAAGCTTTTAATGAAAAGTTTCATAGCCACCTGATGGACTATTTCTCTCTGTTTGCCAGGGGCCAGTCTATAGTTACAAACCTACTCGTAGTGGAGAAGCTGTCAAACTTTTGGACACATGCAGCAGTTGTTTTCTGGCAGCTGATTTTCTTGTTCCAGGGGGAAAATACTGTGTGGTAAGAAATCGCGTTGTTCCTTGTATAGAATAGTGGCTCTCTCTGGGTTGCTAAGGCCCAAAATTAAAGGCCTTGCAGAAATTGGGACTGTTTCTGCTATTTGTTATTTGTAACTTCTCATTAAGGAAGTAAATGGCATTAATTCAGGTATAGCCTCTAAAAGGCTCAGAACTTGCCCTAGAATGCAGGTTGGATAATTTATGGATTGCTAAAACGTTGTATTGGTTCTGCTGCTGATTTGTGTGACTTACTATTGTTTGGGAAGATAGCTAAACAAAAGGTGGATTCAATTCAGAGAACTGATGTTCGAACAAGAAATTTCTACTGATCTTTTCAACCTTCTGCACAAACTGGAACATCCTGAGAGATACCTTTGTCCTGGGTCCAGAGACAAAGAAGGCCTTACTCATGGATCTGTCCATTCTGAGAAATTCCTGGCTTTCCTTCTATGTCTTTTACTCCTGCAAGACATATATTTTAGCCAGCAGTTCAGTTCCAGGCCGTGAATTCTTCAAGTAGCCTGCCTAGAAAACCTGGAGTCTTAGTTAAATTGGCTGAATCACTTTATTGGCCATTAGCATAGGAACAGTAAATTTTACCTGACTCTTTCAGAGTCATGTGAGGGTTGAGTGATCTCTAACCTTGTTTTACAAAACAGCCTGGATTTAAGAACTCAAGTACCATTACATGCATCATTTTTCTTGTGAGAAAACAAGACCCCTCGTCAAGTTGCAGCAATTCACAAAAATTAATAAATGTTGTCCTTAGGCATGTGTACCTTGCAGCAACTGGATTTAAAGAAGAAACTAGATAATCCCAAGTGAAACTAGTAACCCTTGATCTGCTATGCTCAGGGATCAGTTGAATTTACATTCTATAGAAGATCAGCAGTCACTTTCCAGATGGTTTCATCCTCTTTTGACTATATTTTTCTGTTCAACAGTCTGTAACAACTTCAGGTGAAGTACAGATTTGGTTCCTGGAAGATGGAATTTGCCTCAGCAAGCTAAACCTTGATACTGAGGTACACATAACCAGGAGCTTATATAGTGACTGATACTTAATTTTTTTAAAATATTTTTCAGTGCATAGTATAATGTTCCACAGATTTGGATCAATCAGTGCTGGTGAAAGCTCAGTAATGTCTTTGAATAACCCATGAATGAGATTAAAAAATCAGAATGTTTCCTTGAACTACTCATGTGTTTAATTTTACTGTAATGCAGAGGAAAAATTTCCACTAAATGTCCTAGTTACACACAAATTTGTAAATGACATCTAAATTTTTATTCTATTACTTTAATTTTTTAATGAATAACATAAAAGTTTCAAGAGTATAAGAACTGAATGCCTTGACTGATACCAAAAATAGGTTTTAAGAATTTAATTGATAAAAGTATTTAAACTGTTAATGCTTTGTCCTGATTTAAGATGCATTCAAACCCTGGAATCTGACCTACTAAGAAAAAAAATCCCTTTTCTGTAACAGCTGTACTCATAACAGTGCACTCACAACAGTGCACTCACTGTTTTATTTAGGTGAAACTTCTTTCACTTGAAATCTGGCTAGTGGATATAATGGTAGGGTTTTTTTCTGAAAAGAACAGAATTAGCTTTTGACGTGTAGCTACAGAGCATTGGTAAAATTTCTGCGATGTCTCTAAAATACTTAATTTTAAAAAATGGTATTTAGATAAACCCCTTGGGGTTTCTTCCTCAAATTATAAAGACTTTTAAATAGCAAAAGAAATTGCATACTAACACATAGCATGATATATAAAAATATATGAAACTGTTAAGTATCTTTTACTTCTCCTCTAGGCAACTGCCATGGCTTGCTGTCCCTCCTCCAACAGTGTTGCTGTAGGGACCAAAAAAGGTCAAATCTATTTCCTTGATGTTACCAAGGCTAAAGTTCCACGGGTTGTTCACAGAATTTTTCTTTCCAACTTTCCTGTGCTGTCTTTGTAGTAAGTATGTAGTAACAAGGGTAGGAATATTGTTCATTTATTGCTTGAGTAATAATATTGAAAGTTGAAAAACAAATGGAAGTTTTTTATTCTAAGAATAACAAGTTAAAGCTTCTATTTTTTCCAGCATATTCTGAACTGCTTGCAAGAGGAGTAGTAGCAGGATTTATATGAGAGAAATGTAAGAAACTTGTATTTCCAAAAGATTTAACTGAGCACTGAAGATACTGATGTACAGAATACTTTCTGAAAGATCACCATATGCAGTAATTATGGATAATTCTGTATATCTGACTTTAGAGGGTTACTTCTCACTGAATGTGAACTTGAGGTTTTGTGAAGTAAAGTTAAAGCCTTTTGGTAATTTCTTCTATGGTGGATTCTTGTTACCATTGTTAATTACTCATTTGCTTAAAGTTCTGGACTTCAGTTGTGTTTATGTTCTCAATGAAGTCAGCAAGGTGTGGGCGTGAAATTATTTAACTCTTTATTGACTGTATTGAACTGATTTCTACTTGTATTTTACCTAGTTATGATCAGAGTGGCAAATTTCTCATTGCAAGAGCTACTGAAGGACATGTCTTTATTCTAGATGCTCGGCCATCAAAATTATTCCAAGTCCTGGGATATATAGGTAATATATGTAACAATATTAATTTTCTTTTCACTACTTTCTGTAATTTAAGTATACTTGCTGATCAGACTAAGACATTCTCCTTCATTCTACTTATTTTCTTGGCGGACTAAACATATTCTTCCCACTTATTTTGTTAACTCAGAAAATAATACCTGAAATTTGTAAATTTATTTTTCCAATAACAACTTACAGATCACATATTTTTCAATTCCAGTAACATTATTTTTACAGGTCACATCTGTGTGTATAGATCTTCAGCATACTTTTAAGTATAGCATTCTAATTGGTTTAACAAATAGAATTTTATCGCCTTAAATAATTTTCATAATTTGCCTGATCATGTTCTTATTGTCTGTCTGGTTTCTCAGAGGAGGGTTTTCTGTGCTTTGTCTGGCAGTTATCAGCGGACAGCCTCAAAATTGCAACGATGCAAGCTAGATGTAAACTCAGATTTGAATGTTTAGTATAATAATAACAGCACTGTGGTGCTTAGGGATTCCCAGCAGCCAAAGCCTCAAGTGGAGTTGTGTGCATGCAGCACTTCCTGAAAGCAGGTTGAGGTGGTTGGGCTGAGGTGAATTTTCAGCAGGGGTCTTGTTTTTATTTCACTTGATGTCTTCGTAAAAAGCCATGTTATCATGCTTCAGTAACAATTGCATTGGTGTTCCTTACCCGCTTCAGTGTTGGCAGATGAAGTGCTCGATCTTTCTGTAGTTTCTAACTTCCAGAATGACTTAGTTGAAGTGATGGTACTTCTTAATGTAGCAGAGGTCCAGCAAGCAAGACTGGAAATTTTTTGTCTCTCTTCAGCAATCATAACAGGTAACAACTAAAATACAAACTTTCTTTTTTGAAGGCAATAAGCCTAGTGTCAGATTTTCATTTTGTAAACATAATGTCAGTTGTTTACATTTAATTTTTGAAAGGTCTTACCATTTAGAAACTTTTCAAAAAGTATTTTTCAACAAAGTTTGTATTTTCTTTATGTATTCACTGATGTTGGACTTCTTGTGCTTATTTTTATATGTATTAGACGTGATTTTTCAAGCTGCAGATCTACAGGTTTTGTCTTAATTTCAGTCTTAACATCAGGTGTCTTATCAGTCTTAATTTCAGGTGTCCCTTTAAAGCTCAAATTAAGGAACCCAAAAGACTAAAATGCCCTTTTGAAGATGTGAATTGTCAATATTTTACCACCCATGCTGTGTGTTCCTCATGGCAGAGATGCCTAAAGCACGTTCTAGACGCAGGCAATGATGACATGAACCTGCATGCAAACTAATTAGCACTGCTGACATAATACTCAAGATGCAGGATAAATTAGTATATGCAAATTGTCGCATCACTGTGGATAAGCCATTTCTAGTACTTCTTTAGAGCCAGCAGAACTATTGCGCTGCTTCACTTCAGTGTGCTACATCAGCACAGCTCACATAGTGTTATCTAAGTATCTTAATTCCCAACCTCTGCCCTGAAAACTCACATCATGCCCACTCCTTGCTGAGAATCATTTTCATAGCTGCGTGATAGGCAAAGCACCTGCATTGGTGGTAGTGATGCCTTTTCCTCCCTCTTTTTTTTTGTCAATCTTTTAGATAAGGATAAGTATGTGAATGAACGAGGAATGCTTAATGCTAGTGCCCTTAAAAAGAAGCAATATGATCTGGATTACCCTTTGAGCTCAGCAGTCAGATTGAAAGATAACATCGTGTATGGCTACTGTACCCGTGCACGTTTCATCTGTAAATACCATCTCTCTGAACAGGTAGTTCTCTGAAATTGCATTATTTTGGGTGGTGGTTAAATACCAGCAAACAAATGCTGTAGATGAAATGAATATGGCAGGCTATTATCTTAAAGAAATCCTCTCCACTAAAAATACCTACTCCATCTCTACTCCCCAACTTTCAGTATCCTACCACCTGCTCAGAAACCTGGCAAAAGCAATCTCCTTTTTCTACTCTATTGGTTCTTAAAACTCAAACAGCTTGCCGGCACTTCACATGTGGCTTCTGTGCTGGAGCTGTGTGTTTGTGCAGTCTGCTGAGTAACCTGGGTATGTAGGTAGAGAAGGAACTGACCCAGTGTGAGCCCAGGACACTCAGATGCAACTGCATACCCAGGCCAGCCCTGCCTCACAATGAGGGCAGCGGGAGCTTCAGGAGGGCAGGGGCAGGAAACTGCCATTACCTGCTGATGAACTGCTGCTCTCTGCAGCTCAGAGGTCTCCTGCACTTAAAGAGTCAAGTAAGAAGGTGAATTCCAAAGGTCAGCATTCCTCCTTGACATGTCCCATCCTTCTGAGCCGAGAAATTCCAGGCCCAAACATACAGAATACAGACCCCTTTGAAGAGGTGAGAAACAAATCAACAGCGTAGTAATGGCACTGCTTCCTGAGCTCAGTAATCCAACAATCCAACTGCATCTTAAATTGCAATGCATGTGGTAACCCACAAACCCCTCATTAGTCTTCTCAAAATGACAGAGATATTTCCATCATTTGAACTGCTGCTAACATTTTGTTTGTTTGGCAGAATATGTTGGCAGATCCAGCAGTATTTTCATCAGAAAAGAGGATTCCTAGCAAGCAGTTTGGAACAGGTTTCCTCCGTTTATCACCCAACAGCCGGTGGCTGGCAGCAGCAGCAAAGGATGGTGTTTTGTTCATCTACAATACTTCTACTATGGTAGGTGGGCGTCTGGGCGCAGACTTTGTTTGGTTTACCTGAGAAAGGGGTGTAAGAATTACTTTCCTTCACTGTAAACTTTTCTTCACTTGAATAAAAGTGTTCCAGAAAAATTTATGTTGAGCATGAATTGACATAGCATTATACAGGACAATTGTTTTTATAATGAACATGTATATGATCATACAAATGACTTACTTGCTTCTTCAGCAAATCTTAGAGGAGATAATTTTGCTATTCCTTTTTATCTCCTGCACAATCAACATACTACAAACCTGCCCCATCGGTAGTCAAACCTTTTAAACTTATAAATCCCAGTATCTTATGTACCTTGTATTGCCATTTTGGAGTGAATTTTATATAAAAATAGAGAAACATTAAAATATTTTTTAAATTTAAATATTAAAAATAATTTGCAGGCATATTCCACTATAAAAATTTATTTGCTGATACTGCTTCTATGACTTTTCTAGGATATACTTGCCCGAAAGCATTGTCACTCATATGAAGGAGGTGGAATCAGATCCATGATATTTTCACTGGATGGCAATTTCATTCTTGTTAATGGTGCAAATGATGGTGCCCTGGTGTGTCTGAAGTGGAAGTATGTATAAAGAGGCAGACAAATGTTGATGATGTCAGTTCCTGTATCCTGACAGACAAATTTCTGCATCTCTTTGTATTACAGACTTTCTTTTTCATGGGTCCAAGTAAGGAGAAGAATTGGATAGAAATAAAATCACTTCTGTCATCTCTAGAGGTGGTCTGGTCTTCCTAGCTCAGAAAAAGTCTTGTACTTTGGGTGTGCTTGCAGCAGAAGATACAGCAGTATCTTCTGAGAAGTTTCACCCACAGTGAGCTTCTTATCACTCTTAAACCATCTGGAAGGGGCTCTCTGGGTGTGAAAGGGATATAATCTCCTGAGATACTCAACGATCAGGAGGCATCACAGCTTTAATGGGAATTTGGCTGTGGCTACAGAATGCTCTTAGCAGACATTAAGAGACACTTGAAACCACAGGTTTTTTGTGGTATAACAAATGTTCAGGTAGATGCACAGATTAAAGATGACTCCATCAGAGCTATATTTCTAATCTGGGTAATCCGTCTTGGACTCAAATAATAATGAATAGGCATTTTTAGACAACTTAGTAATTATGTTATAAAGAATATTTAATAGTTCACCTACACACAAAAAAAATGCATCAGTTCCCTTTCTGTTCACTAGGAAGATAAAGAAAACTGAAATTCAGGAAGCTGCTTTTTACTGGAAATCTCTTCTTGATATACTGAAGAGGTCTGCTCCAAATCAAAATGTTATTTTACAATCTATGGGAGAATGGCAGTTTGACCCAGAATCCACATCAAAATCACGTCCAGAAGAGAAATTTAAGGTGCTTTCTTTATTTTTATGCAGAAAAAATGTTTGCTTATTATCATAAAATTGCACATGGTAAAGGTTGTCCTCAGAACAAACACTGATCCTTTTGTTAAAGTAGAAAAATACCCCTGAGGATAGACTGAATATGCTTAATCAGTAATTTGTGGAAGAGTACTATCAAAGAAATGAAATAATTATGAGAAAATTATATTCATCTCTTCAATGTCACTTGGTTTCCTCAGCCACAAAAAACTCTGTGAAAGTCAGTTTCTCCTCATGGGAAGTTACTCTTGTTCCCAGTGTGATGTCACTGTGACACATTGTGTGTTCCTAGCTGTGTATTTTTCTGGTGAAATAAGTTTTAAAAAATTATTACAGAAATTAGTACAGTCAGCCCATTTGAGTCAAAAGACTTTGTAGGATCAAATCTGAAGACTTGTTAAGGAATAAAATGTAACATAGTAATTTGGTACTGATGGTGGTGTTTCTAATGTGAGTACAGTTTTTATTTCATTTCTCTCTTTCTCTCTTGTTCTGTCTAAGTACCTGGGCTTGACACTTGTATCCTTAATTTCAGGAGGCACCACTGAAATCTTCCAGTGTCGGTGTGACAAAAGAAGATGGAAACATCACGAATACCAATGACATGACCTGGATAGGTCAGAAAACACAGAAGGTACTTTCATAGTACAAGTATTAATCAAATCCAGAGTTTTCAAGAATCACTAGTGATCTGGGATGCTACACTGTATGCTGTAAAGAAATCTAGTTTCTAAAGTTTTTCTCAGATTTGGACCTCTCTTTAAGGCATTGCAATCTAGACTTTTTGAAATCCTAGTCAAGGTTATAAACACATCAGGGAAGATGCCTGGCACAAAGGGAGCTCTAAAGATTAGAAGGACACTTTGCACACCAAGTAAATCAAAAGAAAAAAAAGACAAAAAAAAGCCTGTGAAACTGGCTATTTTTAGAAACTTATAAAGACTTTTTAATTCTAAATGTCAAAAAGTTGCACAGATTATTAGCAGAAACCAAGCAGCTGCTCTCTTTTTCCCAAGGGCCAGAATAACAAATACTATAGCACAGATAAATCAATATTCAACAATAGGACATTAATTGCAAAACCCCTGAGGTTTATTTCAGATTAAGGTTGAGGTGAATATGTTACATAACCGAAGTTTTTATAAGTAAGAGTGCAAAGATCAGCCGACAGAGACGGGATTTAGCACTCTGTGAATTTAGAAAATGCTATGTTAATTAGTATAGATTAATTTTTTTTCCCCAGAAGTATGGATTTGTAGATGCTAGGAAATTCTTTCTGATGTGATCCAGTTTGTCCCACTTTTGAGGTTCAGTGATAGGACAAAGGCAAAATATAATTCCTTTCTGGGTAGTCTCAGGAGTGACTTTCCAAATTGATGCAGCCTTACAAGTGGCGCAAGTCAATCTAAGACGTTACTGCCAATGAAAGTGAAGTATTCCCACTGCTCTCTCAGACATATATTCCTGTTTCTGCTTTGATGCTGGCACTCACGTTTTGGTGTCTACTCAGATTTTTTTACAAATGTGACTGCAAATACACAAGTACCCCATGACTGGTAGTATCAGGTAGGGACAGGTAGTGAGAGGGAAAGGGTAACACTGTGTCCTAGACTGTTCTATTCTGCACATTAATGCCCTAAGGGACTTGCATCTGACTTTCAGGGGATGCAGGCCATCCAATGTCAGAATGATACACAAATTCCACAGGTGCAGACTAATTGCAAAATTTTCCCTACGAGATGAATTGGCAAGACTGTAGGGGCAAAGAAAATATCACAGCTTCCAGAACGACAGATCGGTTTACTTGTGTCTTTAAATATCCCACAGAAAATTAAAAATACACGGATTAAAAAATTCTGGCAGTTGCCTTTGTGCAGTTCATTGTGTCTGTAATGACTGCCATTGGAATTATTTCTTTAATATTTTCTTTCTTTTATGCTCTATTACTGTACAACCAGTTTACAATGTGACCTTGTTGTACAATCTTTTTTCCTCTTGTGCAATTCTAAGAACCATCCTATTGATTTAGGATTATGTCTTTTCAGTTATTAATACCTTTGGAGTTTTATTTTCTGTACAGATAATGTTTCTTTAGATTATTTTAATTTTTTTTCTCTCGTATTTTTATGTCTCTCAACAACGCATTTGTTATGTATCAGGTCATCAGAGTAGAGACTCAGAGGTTTGCTAAGCAGAAGGAAGAGCTGCAAATGGGAATTAAGAAGCTGCGTAAAACCGTGAGTTTCTTACAAGCGTAATGGCTCATCTTCCCAGTTTTATTTACAAGAATACTTTTCCTGCAAGCTCTAGTGCTCAGTTACATTTTTGTCATAAACCCTGAGCAGACTTCAGGGACTATAGGCTGAAACTGCCAGGAACTGTCTGGTTCTCAGTTTCTCTTGCTCCAAATAAATATTTTGTGCCAGCCTTATACCTTGAGCAATCTGTGTGCTCAGCAGGCTGGTTTCTGCCTGTCTGACAACTGGCCATTATAGGAAATACTGTCCTCTCCTCTTTTTTCTGTTTCTTTCCATAAAAACTCCAGTCTGCAAGAGGATGAGGCAGAGGGTCACCTAGAGCAGTCTGCCTAGGACCATGTCTGGACAGATTTTGATTATGTCCAGGGACAGAGATTCTGTGACCTCTCTGGACAACCCATTCCATTACTCAGTCACGGTCACAGTAAAACAGCATTTCCTGATGTTTGTGCAGAATCTCCTGTGTTTCCATTTGTGCCCATTTCCTCTGGTCCTGTCACTGGGCACCACTGAAAAGAGCCTAGCTCCACCCTCTTTGCACCCTCCCTTCTGATATTTCTATATGTTGGTTAGATCCCCCCCAAACCATTTCTTTTTTTAGGCTGAACAGTCCCAGTTCTCTCAGCCATTCCTCTTACGAGACATGCTCCCTTCATTTCACTCTCTCCAATATGTACACGCCTCTCACCTCCCTCACCCTGCTAGTGACACTCAGTACAGCCCAGGATACTGTGACACTTCTTTGCCAGCAGGGCACGTTGCTGGCTCATGGTCACTTTGGTCCACCAGGACCCCAGCTACTTTTTTTCAAAGTTGTTCTCCAGCTGCCCAGCACCCAGCACGTCCTGGTGCACAGCACTGTTCCTACCCAGGTGCAGGATTTTGCATTTCCCTTTGTTGAACTGCGGGAGATAGATAATTATCTAATAAAGTGATAATACCTTAATAAAGTTCCCAGAACTTTAGAATAAAGAAATGTGTACTACAGGTTCTTAGAAAGTATACAAAATTTCCCATATAACACTCAAATCAACTTTAAGAAAAGATTAAATGTGTTCACATAGTGCTATCTGTCACTAGCTACAGGCAGCACATTCTACCAATTGCCACCAAGCAGTTAAAAGTGCAAGTACTTAAAATACTTCTCAGATAACAAGTTCTGTAGTGTTAAAAAAAGTATTTCCTCTATTCATATTCAAATTAATTTTTACTCCTTATACTTGTTTTTTAAAAAACAGATTCAGAAAATGATAGATGAAAATGAGCAGGCGCCAGACATTGAGAAACTGGAGCTCCTGGAGTTCAACCTGGATATAGAAGAACAGGAAAGACTGCAAGCAGAGGCTGAACAAGAAGTGGCCAGGGTATGATAGAATGGGGGAACATTTTAAAACCATCCATGGAAAGGAGAAAAGTGATTGAAGAACAGAGGATTATCTCCAAGTTGCTGTTCACTGCTTAGAAGCAGGAAAACTCAAAAGTATTTAAAGTCACTTTTTGAAGCAGGTGAAAGTGCTGATGCAGACATTGCAATCTGGACTATGGTCTATAACAGAAACTATAAATCTGACACTGTGTTCTCAGGCACATTGCTTAAGTTCTAGAATGCTTTTCCTCACATATAAAAGGATGCCTTTCAGTACTATGCAATACAGTTCTTGGAGAAGATAGTTGTGATTGTCCTAAGATGATGAAATATTGGTAATTCATTTCACCTGTTAATTTTCTTTCAATAACTCCATACAAATTGTCCATTCCTTGTTATTTTGAACCACGTCTTATTATTTTCTTTCCTGTGTCTTGAAAGGTGAGAAAGGAGATGGAGACGGAGATTTTAGCCAACCGCTATTTACATGATTTCATCAAACGTGAGTGCTGGGATGCTCTGTGTGTAAAAGGACGCGCAGTTAAGGTAACTCCTGCTTTCTAAGTAATTTTCTTTAGTGTTTATTCCTTAAGGTACAGAGAAAAAATAACATCTTTCTGATTTGCTCATGATAGGGGAAAAACTTTACTTCTTCCTGCAGCTCATGCAAATCTTTAATTCTGTTCATTTTGTCTGAGCCTGGCTGATTTTTATCTTCTAAGGTGGAAAAGAGTGCTGATAAGCAAATAAGCAACTCTCTAATTTTTTGATCTTAGACAATGTATTTACATAGTACTGCTAAGAGGAGAGGTAAATACTGTTTTTCTGTGTGCAGTCAGTATGACTTCTGCTACACAGAATTAACCCTAATTTTGCTTATTTTAAACACAGGAAGATGAGTCAAACTGATGATACTGGATTATCTCAAGAACGGGGGAAGATGAAGTCACTTTGCAAAAAATCTAGTTTCGTTTTAATTCTGTGGATAAAGAGGTCATATCCATAGATAATTTAAAAAAACCGTATTTTTACTACATTGTCTCTATTAATTGATCCTAAATTTTATTCCTGATTTTAAGAAGTCTTAGTAACTGTTTAATATTCATGTATTGAACAAATAAACTACTAGAGGCATTCGGAAGGACTTTTTACTTTGGGTTTTTGGTTTTTAAATTTGCACAGTGCTTCCATATGGATTGTGAAGTGACGAATTATCCACTGAAGGAACGCAGTAAAGAGGAGCTGGAAACTTTGAAGAAAGTTCTCCAGTTAAGGGAGATTGAGACAGCTGATCTTAAGGTACGACCTGTTTGAAGTATTGCATAAAGGCATTTCAGATCAGGATGCTCTCAGTTGACATCTTAACACTTCTTTATCTAATTACATTCCTAAGGTCCATTTTCTTGCTGTAGAAATGGTCGAAAAAAAATTAAAATATAAATAAAGATGAAACGTTGTGGTTTTACTCAGAAAAAGATGTATTAGTCTTAAATAATCACAGAATAGTTGAGATTAGAAGAGTCCTTTGGAAGTTATGTAGTCCAACACTCTTAGAACAATTTACTCAGGGCCATGTCCAGTCAGGTTTGAAATATGTCCAAGGATGAAAGATTCCATAACCTGTATGGGTTGCCTCTTCCCATGTTTGACAACCCCCCGTAGTAGAAGGGTTCCTGTGTTGTTTGACAGCTCTTCCAGCAAAAAGAATCCCCCCAGCTTTCTCCTTCTTGATGTCAGACAATTCCAGTTCTCTCAGCCTGTCCTTGCATGTTAGATATTTGAAACCCTTAATTGTATTAGTGGCCTGTCACTGGACTTACTTCAGTATGCCCATGTGTTGTACTGGAAAACCTACAAATGGACCCAATATTTTAAATATGGTCATTCAACTTGTATTATTTTGTTCACTGAACTCAATTGAAGAATATAGTAGCCTCTAGAATTTTTTCATACATGTTTCACTGGGTCATGTACAAGTGTAACACAGTGATCATGTTTGTGACATGCAGGTTCAGAAGGAAAATCTTGAGACTGAGTCTGAGACTGTATTATCTGAGGAAGAAGGAAAGAAGGCAGCAGAAGTTGTGGCTGATGATGGTCAATCTTTCTGCCTGATTGGAAGTCTGAGCTCTCAGTATGGTGGAGACACATCTGTCCTGTATCACCAATGTGACTTGCACACCAGGGAGCAGAGAGTCAATCAGATAGTATTACTGAAGGTGACATCTTCTGAGATTTGTCTTACTGCAGTGACACAGTCATACCTGTTTGTTTTCATGGCAGTCACAGCCACTGTTAGATTTTGGCCACGCTGGCACTAAACAATGGAGAGTTGCACAGGTCTCTGAGTAACTGAGACAAAAACTGACAACTGCATAGTGTAGTAGAGCACCGTGTGGATTTGCCACCTTGGGTTTGGAAGAACAACATTTTTATGAAATTGGTTACCCAGTTTGAGGGTATCTCTATCAGCCCACTGGTGCTTCAGTTTGAGTTTTCACATCCAAAGATAGCTTGCACATCTCAGCATGCCCTGTGACAACATGACCTCTTTCCCTGTTACCTCTTTCTCTGTTATTTGCTGTTGAATGAAAGATCACCTGGATCCTCACACCATTTCCTTTCTCTATAGTTTTACCAACCTTTCATTTGCAGTCTTTAATGTTTCTGTTATTTATTATTCCTTAGTATCAGACTCTTAACTTTTCTTACCCTGGCCAGTTTATTAAGTCACAAACATGCCACAGAATAGGCTTCTTTGGAAGATGACCTACAAGTGGCTAAGTAAGTATAAGGCATTGCCTTCTCAGAGCTCTTTAAGGCTGTAAATGGTAGCAGACCACAATGATTAACCATCGTTATACATAAAATCTAGTAGATATTCTCGTGTTTAAAGAGGATGATAAAGAAACACAAGGAGCACTTTTCAGTGTAAGCTTGGATATAAGTAGTTCTTTTTACTGTATGGCTTTAAAGACTCATATAACTAAGTGTGGATGTATCTTCAGTGCTCTTGGCCAGTGCAGTGAGCTTGCTGAGGGCCAGATAATTGACTAGACTTGGAGCACAGCCTTTTTACTCCCAGCAGCATGGTACCTTATCTGCCATCCTGTCTGAATGGATCCTAACTTATTATTACATTGTAAATCAATGAAATAAGCATCAGACAGAAATATTTATTGCAATACAAATTGCAAACAGCTAAGCATCTTAAAATCTGAAGTTTAGTGATAGTACTGAAGTCCTTTTCATGATATATTTTAGCAAATTCACACAGTAAGAGTGACAGCTGGGTTTTTTTCTACTGTGTTCTACTTTTCTTTGTTGAGATCAATTATTTACACTAAAAGAATGTATACTAAGAATATATACTTTTTAAAATCATTATAAGGGCTCAGAGTTTTAAAAAATCAGTTTCCAGTGTTTGTTTGTTTAATGGGCACATTTTATTCACATGTCAGAGAATCACATGACAACATATTGAAATTGCAGGTTGCATAAGGAAAGTATGTCCTTTGCTCTGCCTCCCTGCATCTGGGATTTACAGTCTCTACATTTACAAGTCACCTGTTTTTTTCTTTCAGCCCCCTTCTCCTTCCAGCTGAAGAGGGCAAAAATACAGCAAACAGAGGGCAGGCTCTTTTTATTATCTAGCTTTGGCAGCAGTATGTTTCTTTCAGAGTCTTTGTCAGATAGCAAATATGTAGAAGAAAATTAATAAAAATCTCAAGAAAAAAAAACTTAGCCCAACTCCATGTAACGAAGTTGAGCTCTGACCTTAGGATTTTCACAAAAGGGCTTTGTCATTTATCTCCGTGTCACACATACAAATACACACATGTATGATTTTCTTGGCTTGTTGGACTAGTATATAAGCATGGATGGATCTGACCTGTGCAGGACTGTTGTTTCCTTTTTTGGTGTTTCAGGACATAATTTACAAAGTGAAAACTGCTTTTAATAAGGAATTTGACATAGTTGCACAACACAAGGAGCAGGAGATAGCACGAATCAAAGAAAGAAACCTGAAGATCCGAAAAATCTTGGCACAACTTGAACTTCAAGTGGAAGTGTGGGAGCCAGCTCTTACAGATGATGAGATGCCAGAGCGAGCGCTCACCGTTCAGGATTCGGAGGTGTCTGAAAAATACAAATCTTTGTATTTCACCCACTGAAATACAGTTCTCTAATTCTTCTCATTTCCAGACATTGTGTTAGTACTGAAAAACCCTAAGCCAGATGTGCCTGTGTACTTAAATTTTTGGCTCCTTTCCTTTTCTGAAGATAATTCTTAATAAGTCAATATGAAATGAATTAAATGTATACAAGCTTAATTTATTGCTGCTAAAAGTTTATAAATGCCCATAAATTAGGCAGAAATTCCCTCTGTTCCTGAGATTCAAACCAGGCTTTCAGGAATTGCTTTCACAGATAAGGGTTTTTCTGTTTTCTCTGAGCACCATTTTGAAACTAAGTATGCTTTAGTACTTTGGTACTTAGTATTGTACTTATACGTTCAACTGACAATTTATAAAGAAGCACCATATTTCTTATATAATATATTCCACTGATCTTATCCGCTTTTTTTGTCAGTCTTTTACAACTTCTCTCTGCTTTCTCACCATCCATGTTATTCCACTGTCAGAAAAGGCATACACAAAACACAACTAAGGATGGTAGTTTGTGTTTTTAGGATGTTTAAATATAGTATTTGGATCTGTTCAAAAGGAGAATTTTCATCTTGAGGAATATTATCATAGGGCAGAGATAGAAGCAGCATTCAGAATCAGTATTACACCATTGTCATTGTTTAACCCCAGCCATCAACTAAGCACCACACAGCTGCTCACTCACTGTTAAAGTGAGAAAACTCATGACTTGAGATTAGAACACTATAATAATAATAATAGTAGTAATAATAATGATGGTGATGATGATGTCATAATCATAAATGTAATAAAAAGGAAAATAACAAAAATAGAAAGAAACAAAACCATGGAAAAACAACTGATGCAAATGAAAAACAATTGTTCACCACTGATACTCTGATACGCAGGCTGTGGGATGCACTCTACCAACTGCCTGGAAGAAAATTAACTCTATCCCAGCCAAATCCAGGACCACCATCTTTCCAAAGTCCACATGTGATCACATTTGGAGAAAAGAACCCTGATATAAACCTCATTCTTTTTCCTTCAGATTAAAGCTGAGAAATACTTAACTCAAGAGGAGAGGGAGAAAGCAGAAATGCTGGCTAAGCTTGAAATGGAAAGACGAGTCCCAGCTACGGTAATTAAAGTAGTATCCTTTCATTGAATAGGCCTTTGTCTCTGGTTAGGCTTATTTAATTAATGCTGCACTAGAATATTCCAGTAATGTATTATGGGAAAATTTATTTGAAATGGCAGGTAATGAAGACGTGTGCTTTTTCCTTCTTATTACTATTTACAATCAGAACTACACAGACCAGCTGGGGGAAGAAAAGATGGAGTGTTAGGCCCACAGTTTTTAAAAATGTGCTTAGTGGCTATCTAAAATACCGTATCAGGTGGCTGGGGACTAGATACATTTCCAAATTCATGCTACTGTTCAATCAAGAGCTTTGTGCTTGATAAGTGTTTGTTGATTGAGCAGCCTCTGTTCTTCAGGGATCAGACTAGAAGATTGTAATGCTTTCCTCTGGCTTTAAAATGCATCTGTGAAAAACCTAAGATGGTTCTGGCCCCTAAATCGATGTACAATAAGACAATGACACTATAACTTCCTTCATCATCGCTTGCCATCTGGCCAGGAGTAGTCTATGCCTATGTGTTCTTCACAAAACTGCCAGAATGGCAGTTTTAGTAAGTTATTTGGTATATGAACATCTGTCCACCAGAAGAAACTGTGAGACTTCGGGCATGTTTCACATGCATCACCAAAGCGCATTATTGCATTATTAATTGACAAGGTGGTATTAGGTCATTGGTTGGACTTGATGATCTCAGAGGGCTTTTCCAACCTGTTTGATTCTGTGATTCTGGGATCTACTGGTGGCACACTGAATAATCGTAGAGGTCATCTAGAGGTGAGCACTGCAATCATCCCCAAAACTTGCAATTACTACACTTCCTTTTGTACCTGAAAATATTTCTTTGTGGTCATTGCCAGGATGATGACAGACTGCGTGCTCTCGATGAGATGATGGGTGGAGTGCTGGATGGCAGAAAGGATGACATCCCAAAAATGGTAAGATGCATTTCTGCCATGTTGTTTGGTAGCTTGTGGGCTCTAATGCCAATGTGGAATTCGAGTAGCAAATATTTCCAACCTAAGTGACAGAAGATAGGTGGAGAATTGTAGAATTACATTATGACTAGTTAGACTCCATAAGAGATCATACACTGGATTCAAAGGAGACCACAAGATTCTACTGCCTGTGTGTGATTTACCCACCAACGCCTTCTCCCTAGCGCAGTGGTATACTGTAGGAACATAATCTAGTATTACCATTAACAACTATATTCCTGAGGGAAGGGTCTATTAACTGTGTCTGTAATCTTACAGGGAAACACTGTGTTCCATTTAACTCAGCAAATATAGATGGTACAGTAGTAGAGGAAGAAAAGAATGTGAAGGAGTGTCACAGAAAAAAGGATAGGACAGACCCAAGCACTCCCTCTGGAATTGATCAGTGTTGGAAAATTAGGACTCCACTTAGATGTTTACATTAGCATGGAGTTAGATTTGGGGTTATGAAACAGAAAGTGTGATATATCTTGTATTGACAGTAGTATATTTGAGTACAAAATATTTGTATTTTACAAAATTCAGTACTGAATACCTGTAAGCGAATAAGTGCTACTGGTGGAAGTAACAGACCAGAGCAACAGAATATGTATGTTACTTTGACTTCAGGCTTATACCTTATTGAAAAATACCTGCCGTTAAATTTGATGCATGCTACAGTTTGTTAGTGTGCTGATGTAGACTTCATATTGCTTTATAAGTATATTTTTCTTTAGTGCTTCCAGGATATTCCTCCACCTTCTTTTATATCCAAGCCTGAAGATCTTTGGAATGATGAAGAAAAGAAAATATTTGGAGAATATGAGAAAAAAGTCAAGGAACTGAATGAACAAAAAGAAAAGTATAAACAGGTAAACTAAAATGAGGAAAATGAGTGGTTTTGTTCACAGTGCTCATGAGCAAAGCTTCTGATCTTTCTCAGAAGGAAGTTCTAAAAATGAATGCTAATAAATAGGATAAAGGAAGCACAAATGAAGATCAAAGATCACGTGGCATATTAAATAAATCCTAGCATAGACAGCAGAATAAGGAAATGTCCACTTAGAGCAATTATGTGCTAAAATTTGGGGTATCTGAAAAAGGCAACTTTCCATCACAAACGGAATATTTGCATTCCTAAAATGTGTTTTTCAGGTTCCATTCTCAGAGTTGTTGATGCCATACACAAATAATACAATTATATTTATTCTTCAAAGTGGTATTTGAACAATGTAACTTGGGAGCCTGGCATGCTCTTTCCAAACATGTAATTTCTGGAGCCTTTTGGCTGAAGTATATAGTTCCATATTGTGCATTTTCCAGCATCTCACATATGTAGATATAGATACATCAGAGATTATTTGTTCCTCCAGATTTAATATTGCTTGTCCTTCCCTTCCCCAGACACTGGAAAGTGAGTGGAAGAAACTTGAAGCTTCCATCCAGGAAACAACACAACATTTTGATGAGACTGTCCGCAAACTCTTTGAAAGGAAAGTGAAATCAGAGATGGTTATCTGCCAGGTATTACAAAAACCAGTGTTTTTTCATCTCTGCCTCTGTGCAGCAGGAATTTTAAACATTTTTTATTATAATCATTTCACAGGAAGAACTCAAAATAGCCAATCTCACTTGTGCTTTACTATTGGAGGAAGAGTTGGACACTAGAGAAGCTGGACTTCATAACTGTCTTACAAAAATGAAGAAAGAAAAAGTAAGTTATCATTTGAAATGTTGTTCTTAGGAGAAGTGCAATGTTGACAGCACAGTTTCTTGTGAAGTCTGCTTTTTCCAAATCAAAATCTTGCTATAAAGGCCACTGATTTTTTTTTCAGCTTATACAGGTGACATGTTATAAATAGATCTGGGTTTTTTTTAATAGATACTCAGCTTGGTTCATCCGCTGTTCTTTGGTAAAACACCATACATTTCAGAAGGACATACTGCTATTTGTTTGCATTACAGAATATTTTTTAGTATCCAGTATCAAGCAGGAAGTACCAATTATGATGCATTTCTGACAGGAAGATGCACAAAAGAATGTGTAATGCCATCACATTTTCACTGAGGTGTCCAATGCAGGCCAGGGCCACAGAGTTGTGTTTGCCAGTTCAAAGCATAGACACAGGTGGCGTGTGTGAATCTGACCATGGAAGCAGAACATATCATGGAGTACGAAGTGTTTATAGTTTTATCAACCAATTTAATCTTCTAAAGAGTTTAACCATCCCTTCCAAATCATATGGAAGTCAACAAAAGACTGGAGAGCACAAGTAATAGGTCTAGATTTCAATACAAGGTTGGTTCTGGCTCTCAGGACAATATTATCCCATTTGCCTACTTTGTCTTCATGAAGCGGTTCATGAGTCCACAGATAATACACTAATGCCTCCCTGTGTCAGATCTCCCGCTGAACCTGTACAGAGCACTGTGTCTGGAGCGCAAGCAGCCATTTGTCTGTGAGCTACAGGCAGGGACTACAAAGCAGGCATCTAAGCCCCTACCACTGAACAGGCTGACCTAGTCTTAAAATTATCCAAGGCCAAGTGTGTACCAGCTTACATTTTGCAAAGAGGAAAAAAATCTACATGGCAAGTGAGAAAAGGTATCAACATATATCCTTACATCCAGTGTTTAAAAATTCTTGTAAGCATTTCTAACACAATTTTTTACATTCTTAAGCAGTGGGCTAGTTTAATTTCACACCTGCCCACCTTTTAGCAGTACCCACAAGTGACCCCTGAAGAAGGCACTATATTGTCATTAAAAATAGCTCACAAGGTTTTCTTTAGAAATAACAAAGTGTCAGCTTCATCAGTGTAAATGAAGAACCATTCGGTGCCTCTGCTGGCTGAGTTTCATTCCTGAAATCTTTTGGTTTTGCTATAGGTCAAGAAGGCAAAAACAATCCTGACTACACAAAATAAAGTTGAGGCTTACAAAGGCACCTATAAAGATGCAATAGCTAAAGACAAGGTGAGCGTAAACTAAAACAAGGAGGTAAAGAAGTTAAAAGTTAATACTGTGTCTTGATAATGAGAGGAACATACTTCTCTGTAAGCAAGAGTTCTGGTCAACTTGCTGATTATTAAATTTAATAATGATGAAATAAAGCAGTAAAGGATAGTGTGTATAGAAGAATGTATGGAATAGTTGAGATTCCCATGATGCCTGGGAGTGCTTGGAAGAGCACTGTAGTCTGTATTTCTAAGATATGGGTAGGCTGATGCTTTTTAAAAAAAATAATACTGTGGTAACAAGAAAGTTTTCTTTTCCCCCACCCAGAATCTGAATCGTCGTTTTAGAAAGCAGTTTGCTGATATACCTGATAATCTCCATGATGAGCTTTTCCAACTTTACACACATCGACCAAAGTAAGATCCTCTCCAATTCCATTGTTTAAACACTAATATTTCTTGTAACTCAAGAACGGGAATGCTACTTATTTCAATAGTCTGCATTATTTTGCCTGCTTTTTATTGGATAGTTAACAATGGTTTATTTCCCATCAAGCTAAGAATTGGTATATTGAGTATTTACATTTCCTTATTCACTCCACAAAATGTATTTTAAATGCAATCTAAATAATCATCAGGTCTCAAGACCATATATTCTGATTGTGTGTATGATGTAGTCCTACCTATTTGCTTTTTGCAAGAAATTGGGTGTATGAAATATTCTTTGTTGTTTGTGATCTTCATTTATGCAAGAGAAAATAAAAAGTAAATCCTGTCTGTGCTGTGTGTGTGCACTAGGAGCCCAAGGAGAGAAGTGCTCCTTGACACAGCTAACCCCTATGGGAACTGTTCAGGCTCAGCTGAGGATTACAGAGATGCACTTACCCTTCTAATGAAAGCCATGGATGAACTGGATAGTCCTGAGCACATGCCTCATGGCTTAGACCAGTCTATATGGCAAAAATTTTGTCTAGCTAGACGAAATAAAATGGAGAGTGAGGAGCTGGTATGTAAAAATCTTTATTTTGCCAGTATACTTCTCAATATTTTCAATTTTTAGATTTCAGTGGAGTTTTCATGTAGGGTCAAGCTAGGGGTGAAATAACAATGCAGGATACATAAACGCCATTTAACTTTGACATTTTCTTCTGGCCACATTTAATTCAGAATAACAGGGAAAACTGTTCTCTAGTTCTAGCTGTAGTTGTTCTTCAGAGAAAAATTAGCATATTTATGTGGAGAAATTTGATCAGAATGATCGCGACCTTGATTTGGTTTCATTACAAATAAAAAGATAATTTTCCTTTTCTTCATCCATACCAAAAAACCTTTAAGGTATTTGATTCCCATCATCTGTCGGAGTCATTCTCTCCCATTAGCATTCTATATTTGCACCAATGCACTCCCATATTTTTCTAGAATGTAAAGAGCAATTCTTAACAAAAGGTGTTTCTGGAAAGTTCTAGCAATCTATTTTTTCAGTATAAAAGCATGAAGGCATAAGTCTGAATTGTCCAGAGACAGAGATATGTGAAATTTGACCACAATAGAAAGAAATATGATTTCCCTTTGTGGGAATAAACTATGCATATATGAACAAATAATTTTCTGAGGAGAGTGTAAGGATTGTAACCTCTAAGTCTCCTATCCTTTACTGGGATTCTCAAAATACCAGGCTGTATATTTATATATAAAAGTATTTTCTTAAGAACTTGGCCTCTCTGTTCTTGGAGAGTCTTGCCCTGACATACTGACAAAGCTGAAACAGTTCAGACTGTCACAGTGTTGCTTGCTCAGGTGAAATGGAAGGGCCGAACACTGGCAGAGATGGAGGCCTTTCTCCAGAGAAGAACGGAAGAAAATGAGAAGATGGAGTCACAAATAGAGAACATTTTCAAGGAACTCACTTGGTAATTTTGTATCTTTTCCTATGTTCAGCTACACTTTAAATGCTCCACTAACACAGAACCAAAAGTTACAAACAGAATTACACCTGTGTTTTTCAACATTCTTTTATCTGGGTTTCATTGCTGCTTGAACCTGCAATATTCCATTTTTTCATGTACATAACATAATTTTCATGTTCATTATCATTCAAGAAGAAACCTCAGAATAATTTATACAAGAAAAGCAGTGCTGGCTGGTAGTATCTTCTGTTTTCTTTTCAATTGATGTTAAGATTCCTTTTCAATAACACTTTCTCTCAGAACATCTGCTGGAGTATGTTAAACTGAATCCAGTGGTTGAAAACTTCATGTATACATATACCAGATTTTGCATATTTTGGGAGCAAACAGAAGACAGGCTGTCAAAGACTAACCCCTATATGAACATACCGCTTACCAGTAATTAATATAAACATTTATATAATCCTGTTGAAATCACTAAACACTGGTTTTGTCCATTTTAGGTTGCAGGAGGAGAAGATGAAACTTCAGCAGAATTTGATGGTCCAGTTTTTGCTAAAACAAGGACAGGTGGAATTGGAAAGTACTGAGATCCCAGACTACTCTGATGCTATTCTCATTAAAAAGAGTGTTGTTGAAGAACTGAAGTGCTCTCTTGCGGTAATTTACATTCTTTGAAGGAAAATTAAGCTTTTTAAGCAAATGTATTGTCCTTCAGGGGCTCTGCATTTTCTCCAGTGTGACGTCTACTTTCAGTTCATTACAACACACTACCAGGCTCAATTGCAATCTAGAAGCTATTAGGAATTCCTTAATGTCTCTTATTGTGATATATAGATTGCAATACAGACTGCTTTCTTGATGTTTGATCGATACAATTCAGATCTATGAAATGGCAACAGTTTCTAGACACACCCTCACTTACACATGTATTGTGAATAAAAAAGGCTAATATCCTGGATACCGATCCGAAAATTCCCTCAAGGAAAACTTATAGTCATGTTAAGAAGCATTTGAACAGTATCTTACATTAAGATTTTAAAAAATAATACAGGTTTTTTAATGTTAGGTGAAATTGGTGATGATATTTAAAACAGTCTTTCATACCCTCATTAGATGTTCTTCTTTTAGACATTCTAGCTGTACAAAAATTGCCTTTTCCTGCTTCTGCACAAAGCCTTCAGTAACAACTGCAAAATACCTCATACAGAGCAAGCTTGTATTTTGTCGACCTAAAATGCCTTCCCATTCGTATATGAGCTAGAAAGATGGAGAGATTAGTTGTCATTTTCTTCATCTACTTCTAGGATCCCAGGGTGTGACACAGGGCATAAAAGGGAACAGACTTCCATGACAGATAACCATCTGGAACAAAGTCTGGAAAGAGATTGCAGTATAGCATGTTTAACTGACTAAAATTACAACTTTAGAAGCCTGCCTATCTTTTTGCAAGCAATTATTCCATAATCTGTAAAATGTGTTAAAAATAAGATTGATCTATTTTTTTCAGGCTCAAAGAGAAAAAAAAAATACTGCCATAAAAAAATTTAAAGAAGTCTCTAAAGGGATATGCCAGCTGGAATGGGAACACAAGAAAATGAGAATGCAGATAGAAGACCTGCAACAGAAGGCTCGGGATATTGTAAAATTCATTGTTCCAAAAGATTGCCCGCTAGTGAGTTGCTTTCTCTAATTTGTATTTTGACTGCAGACAATTATGCTGCCTATATCTGTAAGAAAGATCATTTATACCTCATAAGTCTTTGACTACAACAGAGAAACATGATGCCTAAGAGGTCAACAATTCAGCTTTCAAAGGGAAGATTTACTCATGACATTGATCAGTGATGAAATTCTTTGGGATGTCCCGGTGTAAATTAAAGCAAAATTTGCCCTAACTTAGTGTTTCAAAATTGGCATGAGTAAGGATTTAGGGTTTTGCAGCCACAAGGAACAGATGTTTTAAATTGAGCAGCATCCTTTTTTAAGTGAAAGGTCTGAGGTGCCCCCATCCGGTACCACACAGAAATACTGTAATTTTGGCTCAGTAAACAGAGGCTGAGTGTACCTACCGGAGCCTCCCTGAGTCCCACCCGCTCGCTGCCAAACGTATCACCAGAGTGTTGCCATTAGCTCATTTAAACGGAGTAGAACTATCACTCTTCAGAGAGAGTTAAACTGTCCATAGCAAGGGCATTTACCAGCTTAATCAGAATGTGAATGCTCTGAGGGGCTTGACTTTACTTCATTTTTTCAGTAGAAATATGGGGTTAGTGGGAAAAACAAGGCAACAGAGACCCCAACAATAGGAAGAGAAAGAAATATGGCTTAGATAAACGTGTGTGGGCAAGGACCTGAAAATATTTGGAATGAGGGCTATTAATGATGGAATGAGTGAAAGAAGTTTAGTGCTGTAGGCAAGGAGCCTGCTGGGTCTTTCCTGTTTCTCCTCCTCTAACAAGAATAGTCCACAAAATTCTTCCTGTCACTTTGGTGGGACGGTACCCTGGAAGGGTGAAGCTACAGCTACAGAAACCTGTCTACTGCCCATTATAGGTCCATAAACCATTAGGAGTTTTACCATTTGTCATTTGATAAAGAGGTATTTTAGTAGAAGTGTGCTCAGTGAAAAAAACTTTATAAATTCTCTGAAATATCAATTACTATACAGATAGAACAATAAAAGAAGTAAGAATTACTGGGAAGCTATGAGACTGAAAACAATCATTTTCCTCTCTAGCCTAAAGACAGACTGTGTAGCACTTTGGCCTCCAGCTGTGTAAGCTTAGATTGCATTATAAGCAAAAGCATAGCTTGGGGTTTTTGACAACCTCAACAAAGTTTTTTGGTCTTTGTTTCCATTAACACATGATAGATAACATCCTTTTTAACAGCTGCACAGTCTAGTATTCACACAGAGCCCAAGAATATCTTTACAATGTCCATTATGATCACTAGTAAGCCTTTACACTGCAGAATTCTAGGGGTTTTTGCATGTCACATAGTATGATTGTCTTTATAGAAGTATGGAATTGTTGAGAATGAACTGGCATACTAAGATAGTTTATTTCTGGTTTTACTTCTTCAGTTCCTAACTAAGCAGAACTACGACAGTTACATTGCCCAGCGCATTGCAGGGATGAAACAGAATCTTGACGCCGTGGATAAGGTAAATCCTAAGTGAACCACTGCAGGGGTAAATAACTCTTTTCCTGAAGGTATTGCTACTGAGGAGTCAGTTATTTTCCCTTAAGAAAGGCTTCCTTGCCACTTTTTCAAAACAGTGCTGTTCTCTCCCCCACTGCATACCAGAAGCTCACTCTCTGTTATGTGAGGAGAGAGCAAATGCCACAGGATTTTCGCCTCCTGCAGGGAGAGGGGGGAGCAGAAGTAATAAAACTCGGAGAAGAATGAGGAGGTGTGTCTTTTCTCAGGCCCAGTGCTTTTTGCAGCACAGCTAGAAGTTTTGCTTTGTAAGTTCTCTAGTGTTGTCACCTTTGAAATAAATTCTTTTGGATTCTACTGCCTTGGCATTTTGGAGGATACCTAATTCTCTAAGGTCTTTGGAAGCAGTCACCATACATGGATTCCTGCAGAGATCAACCCCAAGGAGAGAAATCTGTTTGCTTTGGTACTGGAATTAAATGCTTTCCTATCCTAAACATCTGAATGCAGGTCTGCTAATCACTTCTTACACAGCACTACCTATAAAAGTCACTCTTCCAATTCTAATGAAACATTCTTTCAGTCCTCACTGCTTCATGTTTCTCTCCAGAAGCACCAGCTTATTCGTAATATCCCTACTCCCCTGTATTCCAAATAACAGAGATGCAACAATGATGTGCTGCCTCCCTCATCTATTTCATGATTCAAATGATGATTATCCTTGTTTTTAAGAGATTCCACTGGATTTTCTGCAAGTTGCACTAGCTGACATCAGCCTCCTCTTCAAGTGTCAGTATTTATTTTGTCCTTTTACAGCCCATCCAGCACGTTCAGCACAACACCCCTTTCATCAGCAGCTCCCAGCAGCCAAGAGCATGTCCTTAACCCACTGATTCTATTGACTTCCTATCCTCCTTTTGCCTTTCAAGTTTTATCTTTACTACATTTCTCTGTCTGACCCATACATCTTTATATGAAACCTCCTTATAATAGACCTCCATAAATGTACTGAGATACAGCATGTGAAAGACACTATATGAATTAAAGCTTAGCATGTGCTACTAGTCAAAATAAATGAGTTTATTGAGCTACAATATAGTGCTTAAGATTGTAGGTTTCCATCATAAGTTTCCCTGAACAGCTTCTTTATCACCTCATATATTTGCTTTATTCATTTCAAAACGGACAGGCGCACGAGAAGAAAGTGAGGAACTATCAGAAAAAAGTTAAAGAGCTGAAGAAGTGCATCTGTTTAAAAGAGCAGGCGAACCGCAGGCTGAGCCTGGAGCTGAAGGAAATGCTTGCCTCGATTTCAGAAAAAAGGCGTATCCTTGAGGCAGCCGGTGAGTCCAGTAATGCACTTTAAGTCACAAGCTGAGAACATTCAGAAAGTAACTCAAATGCTATGCAGTCCTGTTCTCCACCATCCGCTAAGGGACAAGAAGCACCTGTCTGTTCCTGCATGTGCACAGTTAGCAGCATCCTTCCTACCAAAACCTAACACTGCTCACTTTGTAACCAAAGCTAGTTGACTAAATTCCTGACACTGTTGAAGTAAAAATATTATAGTCATTAATCACTTCATTAGACAACATGCTTTCATTCTTTCTCAGAACTGTTCAACGTGCTTCTTTCCACGCTTCCAAGGGTACAGAGTAAGTAGTGTGGAGCTGAGAATGGTATTCACTATGAGGAAAACTGTAGAGATCTTTCCACTGGTGGAAAAGTTACAGATTTTCAAAACAAGGGGTACTTGCTAAAAACTAAAGCAAGCATGCCCGGTGCCTTTTTGAAATATTTTCCTTTATTCAGTACTATAAAGGCTCTTAAGCCCAACTGTGAGCCTTCTTTAAAATGCTTGCCTCTTTTATACAGAACTTGGAATAACTCATAATAATAAGACAGGTTCAATATAAATATAGACTACACATACCCTATGAGCACAGGCTAACCCTTATATTTTATTTTATGCAGACACACAGGATACTTCTGGAAGATTGCAAAACAGAGTTTGAAGCAGAAATACCTACGGGGTCTTATAAAGGATCAGAAAGAAGAGTTTGAAACTCTTCAGTCAGAACTTGAAATACTGAGAACAAGAAGACCCCCTCCTATATAAAAATCAAAGTCCAGGTAAATGTATAATACCAGGGTCTTATCTCATAAAAAGAGCTTTGACAGCTGATTTTTCTCCCTGAACTTGTCTTTCCACAAAAGATTTCTTCTGCAATTTCCTTAAAAATAACTTCAGTTTAAAAGATGCATGTTTGTCTGGTTTGTATCTTTTTCAACTGGTCTTATCTCCATTATATTTCAGTTGATGAAATTTATTTCTGCTGGTGTCATTATATAAACCATATAGCTCACTACAGAAAACAAAAGGTACAAGATATTGTAGACTGATAGAAGAACAAGTGTGTTTGTATGTCCACTGTCTGCAATATGCAATTGTAGAACACTTTACAGTACTGCAAAAATTCTATGGATTTGCATCTGCTAAAATTCACATCTGTGGCTTTGACTTAATATATTTTATACCTATGATGGCACAGGTGTAGGTTGCTGAGAAGATATAGGTGTGCTTCATTAGGGCCGTATGTGCTACCTGGCACAGTTCCAAAAGCTGCTGTGCCTTATGACAGCAGAATTACCCACAGCCAGCAGTAGCTGTGGCTGCTGCCACTGGCAGAATCGCAGGAAAACGAGGTTTGGAAGCATCTGGCCTCCTGAAATAGTTGCTGGCATCTCCCACCCCTTTCTACTGATATGCAGTCTAGTCTCCTGCCAGCTCCCTCCAAGACAGCTAAGGAAAATAAAAAATCTGGGATAAAATTAACTACTGCTGGAGCCTGATATACCTAGTCAGGCATTCTCACTGCTTTTTACTTCCCTCTTCCAAGGTGTGGAATAATTCTTCTCCTTTCATAAATTCACATAACTTCTAAACTCATTGCACTGTGGGAGCAGCAATAACTTTACCTTAACAAAATTCTACACTTCTAAGAAAAAACTGCTTCTGTTGTGATCCTGTACAGTACCTCCTTTTTTGCTTTACCATCTCTAACTGGGATCTGTAAGGACCGTAATTATGTCTCGCTTCTCGCGAGACTTTTTCTTCCTGCTGAAACATCCCTAGAAGCAGCAGAGTTCCAAATCTGCCAAGGATGTCAGGGAAGGTAAGTGGCCACTGCACCAGGCACTGTCATCTTTTTTTATGAACCTAACGAGGCAGAAGAAATAATGCTTTAATACTCAAAATGTGATTAGCAATAAAGGCTGTTCCGCATTAATTCTCTGTGGACAGCAACAGTCAGTATTCTTATGAGAAAGTTCTAGGTACAGATTTAAGTCTAATGAGACCTATTGATGTTTAAAGGATCTGTCTGATCTTTGATTTTCTTTCCCTTAAGATGTCTAAGGAATTACTCCTTTATTAAGGAAATAGGATATGTCACATGTAAACAAAACAGTTAAGGAATAATCAATAAGGAATGTGATCACATAGAAAACAAGATTCTAGCAGGGAGACTTATAAATAAATAAATAAAACCAGACGGAAGTCACCACGTGCTGTGCTCAGGCCATGATGAGAAAATAAGCAATTTCAAGTTAAGATTAAAAAAAAAACTTTTTAAAAATACATTTATGGGGGAATAAATGAACTGGTGAAGTGTTATTCAGCTTGATGATGCTGTCTTTGAAGCAATCCCATTAGACAAGGCTTTTTTTATCATTTATTCAAAGAGAGAAAACAACTTGGTTCTCAGGTGTAGTAGCAGAATAGAAAGATGGTTGCAATTTTCTTGCCTTCCCTTCTATCACCTCAGGCTGGGGCAGAATGATTATGAGACAGTGGCCCTGAAGGCAACTGTCTGGACCAGTACCCAAAAGCAATTGCATTGTGGCATATTTCCCTCGGTAACAAAGTCAGTGAGAACATCTTATCACAGCCTCCAGATATTACGAAAACTAGTTAACTTACAAAATGCTGTCATTAGCCTTCATTTGCTGACTGGCAGTAGGAAGACATTTGTAAAATGGAGATGGATCTATGAACAAAAAACCTGAACTCTTCCCCATCTGAACATGAATAGAAATGACAATTTGAGTTATTTCAATACAAGTAACCATGCAATCAAAGAACGGACTGCCTTCTACCTGTTGAAGTATGATTTTGTTTTATTTTTGTTAAATAAAAACTCACTGACCAAGTTATTAAGTCCGGTTCTCCCAAACATCACAAGTTTGATCTTCTCCTTAAATAATGCCTTTTACAGTGCCTACTGTATCTATGTACACAGCTTTATAAGTATCTCTGGAGGAAAACCTCCTAACCCCAAAAGCATCAAGTCCACTGCCTGATCAACACTTCTGATGTGATCAGAATTCATTCAGTCTTTTCTGCTTTTCTGTCTGTGTAATGAAAGCTTTCCATCTGTAGATTATGCATCTACAAAATCTTCTTCTGTTCTGCTGTAGTGCAGTACCTGGTCTTCTAACCCAAAAGTATCGATCAGCTGAGTGAGACTCACTTTCTTGCCATCTGCAGAAAAGGCTGACTGTAGTTCACACAGCATCAGCTGGGTGCTGCTTCTCCACTTCACTATCAAAGCCTGCAGTTCGCACAGGTTGTTCTGAAATTGGGACAAGAGAAAACAAAAACTGTCATTTGCTGACGTGTGGGGGTTTTGATACCCTGTGGATATTCTTAGAAAATGCCTTAAACTGACACATTACACAAACAGCACACATCAAAAGACCACTGAGTCAGTATTGCCTCACCTTAGACCGATACATCTTCACCAGTTTGAGCCTACGAAGTAGTTCTTCCTTTTCTTGCACTTGTTTCACCAGCCTTACTTTTTCTTCCAGGGACTGTTGCTGACCAAGATCAACCTGTAGCATATCCAAATTCTCTGCTGATCCACAGGGATCACTCTCCTGTAAGGGACTTTTGAAACATGTATTTCCAGTTCTGTTTGTTTCCAGGTTTTCAGAACCACCTTGTAATATGGAACAATCTGTACTTCTCTTTGGTAGGCATCCTGTGTCAGCGCCAGCACAGTCTTTTTCTTCAGTGTCTATTTTGAGCCGCTTTGCTGCTGTAAAACTGGCATTAAATGAACGTCTTGTTTTCCTTAGTCGCTCCCTCAGAGCTGCACTCATTTGCTAAAACACAAACAAACAAAAACAAGTGGTGAGAATAATCTCAAATTTTCATCAAATCTTGAACTTTACCTGGTTATTATGTACATAGAATATGTAATATTTTTTAACAATCACTGTAAAGCCAGACTTCCTGATTCTTCCTATAGCCTTCATAAAGTTAATTTCTTCCCTTAATGTATATTTGCACACACAGCTGTGAGATACGGAAAGATGTAACTCCACATCTTCTAGGACCAAATCTTGTATCCTATTGAAGCAAACCTACTCATCCAGTCTTTGTGTAGAAGAAATACGGCATATTTCAACTGGGCTAATTCTATCAAGTTCAATTTCCCCCTCTAGTTTAATGGAGATAAGGGGTTACTTTCTGCTGTTCTATCTTATTGCACATACACATCTGTATTAGCACTAGTATAAAACATCTGTATTCTACTTGAGCATATTACAAATATCTGTATAACTTTGACTTGTTTGTGCTTTGAGATACTTTACCAATAAGCAGGTTTTTTTCTTCAAAATAAGTTTTGGCGTTTTTTTATAATCTGTGTCCAACATTTTTACTTACAGAAATACACTAAAATACAGGAGCATGTGATTAGGTAAGGAATGCTTGCAAACTAGGCCTGTCCTGCATCGGTCTGGATGCTGAGTGTGACAGCATCACCATAACACATGCCAGGATGAAGACCAAAGCAGAGCTCAGCACTGCAGAGAATATACAAACTGAAAGCAGTGTACTTTGTCCCAGTGCAGGCAGAAGTCACAGAAAGTCATCCTGCATGCACAGCAACCCAAAAAACTAGGATCTGAGAAAGCTAAAGATGACAGGTTAAAACAAACAAACAAAAACAATCCACCACAAACCCTAAACAGTATTTAAATTTATTAGTATGGCATTTGGGTTATGTTGCACCATCACTTCGTATTCAAAGCAAACATCTGCATATTCAGAGCAAAGCATCCCAAGCACATTCCTTACCTGGATAACCTTGTGACTATGGGTACAAGGTACCTGTCCTTAGCCTTCCAGCAAACAGTATCTCAGTGACTTCTCAATCTTTGATTTGTCACAAGCATTTTTTTTGCTATGAAGGATCACATTACTGGAAAACCAAAGTTTCCATACCTGTTTCCCTGAACTAGTCCTCTGGGGAGCTGCTGCTCCAGAATCCTTTGGAGTATCGCACAAAGATGGCAGTTTATCCAGCACTGGTTCTTCCATCTCAAGACAGACAGCAGTCTCTGTTAAACAACAGAATGCATTATAGTGTCATTTTCACCTGATTATAATGAGCCATGTGGCTGCAGAAATGAGTAAAAAGCTCTACTGTGAAATTCTAAAGCTTATTTTCTAATTAGCATATTCAAAAAATACATCTGGAGAAGTTACACAACTGTTTCATGTGCTAAGGAGCATCTTGCTTTGAGAACGGTTTTTCTTCAAGAGGATGAACAGCACTGCTAACTGCCATAAAATGTTACCATGAATTTTCTATATTATATATTCTTTTTCCCTCACTCCTAAAGCTCTGTGGAATACAACTTAGGAAGCAACTGAACCCATTACGGTCTGCCAATAAATCCAAGGTCAGATCCTGCAACATCAAATGCATGAAAAAAAACCTCAGTCCAAACAGTTTTCTTAACCTGAATGACCCTTACTGCTTGTCTAACTCAAAGGAATAGTCCATATTAAGTCAGTTGTTAAGAAACAGTCTTTGCATCCCAAGTAGCAGTAAAAGGATTGCTGGGAGCCAGGATGATTTTTGTTGTCCACATGTATAAACAATTCATCTTTTCTACAGAATAATTGGCTTTCAGGTCTGTGAAAATAATCCACTGTATCATTTGATCTTTCTGGGGATGCTGCTTAAAAAAGTAATTACTGACAAAAACAGAACCTCTGACTAACAGAAAACATCCCCTGTTCACTCAAAAAGGCACCTTAGTTAAATTGGCCAGTCACAACTCCCAGTAGGAACCAACTTCAAATCGATTTGGCAATATTTAACTTAGTTTAGCAGTTGTGAACCCCCCTGCTAATGACCAGAATGCAGCTGGAAAGTTGACAGCTACACCTCTGCTTACCTGCAAATTGAAATTAGGAGTTTTGAAACAGAAGTCTCTCAGGAATAAAATCCTGCAAATAAGTCACCGAGCAACGTGCGAGTGGCACGAAGGGGGCTTCCTCTTCAGAGACGAAAAATGCCAAAGCTCCAGTATGGCAAAGCCTTAATACCCAGCAACCCTGCTCTTCCTGGCTCTCTACCAAAGGACGCAGGTTCTCATTTATCTTAAAAGTCAACATTCCCTCCCAGCTGTTCAAAACTGAACATACGGTACTCTATTAAAAGCCCCACACCTTAGTAAAAAGTGCAGTTAATTGGGTATTTTAGCAGTCCATCAATTAAACAGACAGCCCACAGCATCCACTAAGTATAATGGAAGTTTATCAGTAGTATTCCTTAATGTAAGCAAGAGCCTAAAAGAAGCTACATCATGCCTATGTATACAGTATGTCCCAAATATGTAACTTTAGTAACCAACAAAATCATTTCAAGCCTCAGAGTTAGTTTAAATAGATAGCTTTAAAAAACAAACAAACAAACAAACCAAAACCAACAACAACAACAAAAAACCCAGTGCCTCTCTGCCTTTACTTTCTAATGCAAATCCATCTTCCAATGGCCATACCTACAACGAATATTTTTTCCACTGGTTCGCTCATGCTGTTCCTGGACAGCACATTCACACAGACCTGCTCTCTGAAAATCGTTCCCCAACATCACAGACTGAGAACCTTTGCCACTTTCAAGCAGTGATGCTGTTCACCACAGAAAAATTAATTATGTCTATCAAGTAAAGAAAACTTGGGTTAGTAGGGGAAACGATAGTTTTGCACCTCAGTACTTACTTGCTTTTTCACTTTGGGTAAGCCTGTGAAGCCACGTCCTCAGCTTTGCCACTTAGAGCTCCGCTGTGTAACAGCAGTCGCTGCTTTCACTTTCTCAACAGAAGGTTCTATCAACACTCAATACAACTCTTCCCCGGCCAGCTCTCTCCCCAGAGAAGCGGGACAAACACCGGGCAGCCCCTGAGCAGAGACACGGGCCCGACGAGCTCGTTCTGAGGGGACACACCCCGGAGAACCCCGAGGTACCCTACTAACAGAGCCACGGCACGGACTGCGGAGCGAGGGACAGCTTCTCTGGGAGTACGAGAGCCCCGGGCACGGGAGAAAGGAGGAAAATCCCCACAGAACAAACCCACCCCATGCCGGTGGGAGCAGCGCCCGCAGCCGCTTCAACCTCCCGCGCTCGGGCAGGGCCGGCCCCGCGCCTGCGCACGCGGGCTGTGCGGGCTGCGTGCGCTGTGAGCGCTATGCGGGCTGTGTGCGCATGCGCGCCGCCGGCGGCGCTGTGGGGCTGAGGGCGGGCGCGCGGAACCTCATCCCGAGCCTCGTCGCAGTCTCGATTGTGATCCCGATCCTAATCCCAATCCCGGTCCCAATCCCCATCCTTGTCCTGAAACGCCGGGTTGGCCCCGCGGACCCCATACACACCCCTGTGCCATCTGGGCGTGCCGGGCCCTGCTGTGTCCTCCCTCAGGCCGGCGCGGGCCTGCCATGGGGTCTGGGCCAGGTGCCGGCCTGCCATGGGGTCTGGGCCAGGTGCCGTCTCACAGAACTGCAGAGTCACTTGGGTTTGAAAACACCTCTGAGATCATCGAGTCCAGCCCATGGCCCAAGACCACCACGTCAACCAGACCACGGCACCGAGTCCCACGTTTAGTCTTCCCTTGGACACCTCCAGGGGCAGGACTGCACCACCTGCCGGGGCAGCCCATGCCAATGTCTAATCACCCCTTTCTGTGGAGAAATTTTTCCTAATGTCCGACCTAATCCTACCCTGGTGCAGTTTAAGGCTGTAGGACTGTTCCTGTGAGTGTCCCCGTGCCATGGAGAGGGGCTCCTGCACAGCCCACCATGGGTGGCCTGGCAGGCCCAGCCTGTGGCACCACCAAGGCATCTGCAGCTCTCCACCTTTACCCAGGCACTGTCTCCTCACAGAAAGGGAAAAACTGTACCTGAGGAGCAGGACCGGAGCTGCACTGTCTTCACTATGGGGAAGGACAAGTGGAAATGAAGAAACTTGACTGGAGAAACAGGCAGGGAGATGGTGACAGGAACAAGCAGCAGCCCCAGCCGTGGCTGCGTCGTGCAGTTCAGGATTCGTGAGCGCCCTGACACTCAACGGTGCTGCTGAATCTAACGTGATTTTCCTGTCTCTGTAAGCGAACATCCCTTCCAGGTTAGTAATTGCTGTGCTTTTGACCATAAGGATACATAGATTAGCTCATTTCAAGTAGAATTTGACAGGGATGATAGTAATCCTTTACTCTCCTGCAGTAAAAAGTTTCAAAGCATTCGAAGTCCGTGTGGAACAAGTTGTTGTGGGAAATCTGAGAACTTGAGGCCTTTAGGTTACTCCTTGTATAAGATTTTATCTGTGGGTGAAATTGATTTAGAAATAATATTTTCAGTAGCAAATGTGGGAATTTAGAACATGTGACTAAAAGCTGTACAATCTTTTGTAACTATCCAGAAAAAAAACTTGCCATGATACGTGCCATGTTAAAGCAGTTTGGAGGCATTTTTTAAACCTGCCCCTTTTGTTGTTTTTTTTTTTTTTTTTTTTTTTTTAACCTGCAGCTAATTAAATGTCATTAATATTTTAATTTTTTGATATGTTAAAAATGAACTCCTGGGTGCAACCGTGAAAGTGCTAATAGAACTTGTGCTGCTAATTTATTGGGTGGGTTGGATCTCAGATACTCTGCAGCTTTGAGATGGCATGTCTCCAAGTTCACAGGGTATTTCCTTCAGTCTTTAGGATGGTCCCTGCTTTAAATTACTCATGCTCGGTTGTACAGACTTGTTAACAGTTGAGTTGCACAAGAACAACAGAAGGTTTGAGATTTTAGATCATTTGCCAGGTGAGATTCCAGTAAGATTTTACAGGAACATAACACATGAAAAAGTCACCCTGTGCATTATCATTGCTCTTAATTAGAGCAACGCCCATGTGCCCCACCCCAGGTGGGATTACAGTTGCTTGGGACTGTGAATATAGAAAGATGGTGCCACACGTTGGATTTATGAGCTTAGTGTACTGCAAAAAGAGTAGAGAAAAGGAAATATTATCATCAGTGTTCACTGATAGGTAGTCACTCATAAATCACACAAATAAAAGATCTTATTCAGGTTGATATTTAGTGTTTATCTGTGTTTGCCACATTTACTTGGTAAATTTACTTGGTATTAACACATAGTACTACAAAAACATGACTTGCCCAAGATCTGTCTGGAGGTCCCTGATGGCACTGAGAGCTAGAGTGTCATCAGGCACCATCCAGCTACTATCCAGTACTTTAATTGCAGAAACCCAGTAGTAATGGATATTATGCTATTCTCAACTTAATGATGGCAAGCCAGAGTCAGACTAAAACCTTCCTCTCAAAAACTGCACATCTGTTCCCGTGAGAGAAACAGATAATCCATGTGTTATTGATAAAGCATGTTTATGGCATGCTGCAGAGTGTTTCTCATGCTATTCAGTTAAGTTCACCAGCACATGTAATAGCAGCACATTCATTGCCATACAGTCTTTAATAAACACTATAATGCTCTTGTTTTATTTCTTTTATTCTTTCTGTGATCAGAATAGTTTGGGGTAAGCAAAATTCAAGAAAAAACATGCATAGGAAATTGTGCACTGTTTAATAACATTATTGAGCTCTGTTTGCTGAACATACTGCTTCCCTTCAGAGAAAAATGTTTTCCCAAGGAACCAGAAGGAAAATGTGCTTCCTGGTTTTATTTTCTTTGATGTTTCTGTGATGACATTTTAGTGATCAGATAAATTTTTTTTCTGAGTGTACACTGGTTTGTCTGCACAATTGAAAGTTATCATCTATGTTTTGTCTCCTTCAATGTCTTGTGGTACCAGATAAGCACTAGGGCTGACACAGCAGCACTGGTGGGACAAAGACATGTTATAATTCCCTTATGGGCATCATCTATAGTGCAAAGCCAAAGTGGAAAGTAATATTAAATTATATTAAAGGATACTGGCTTTGGGTTTAGAAATTCCAATTTAGAGCCTTTTATCCTTAAACATTGCCACTGAGTAACTGGGATGTTAGTCAACATATTCCCCTTAAGGAATATGTTGATATGACCCCCCTTCTCTCTTTTTCCTGAAATCTGTTGATCTTCTTTGAAGCCAAGTGATTTATCCTGACGCCTGAAGTATGCTGTGCACTGTCTGCAGATTCTCTCTCGCCTGGGGCAGGAGGGTGGGGTGTTTTTGTGTGCCTAACCACTAACTGCTGCAGAAAGTTTTAAAATTCTACTCACTTCAGCATGAGCTTAGGGCTGTGTTTTTGCTGGCTGCTATTCATTCCTTGTAAAAATGTTCTGACTTGCTTATAGCCATGTAAATATATCAAGGCAAGGGCTTTATAGACCAGATTCCTGGAATAAAACCAGTTTACTGCAATCTGTCCTTGGGAGATGGATTTTGCTCTCATTGTGGTGCAAATGTCCAGTAACTAGCTGTGAAGTCTCTGGAATGACATCTGCATAAAGCTAAAGCAAAAGTAAAATTTTGTTGCCTTTTCTGCTTTACATCTGGATCTTGCTTAGACTACCTCCTATTTTTCACTTCCATTTTCAAGGCACCTGCCTTGAAAAGAAAAAGTGCCTGGATTTATTGTAGCTGAGGGGAACTGCAATTTGGCATTACAAAAGATAATGTAAGACGCACACAAGATGTGCGTCCTAGTTCTCATTACTGCATGTGTGAATAACTAAATGGGTGAGGCACAGTGCTCATAAAAGGGAGCAGCACACAATGGCCTCTTATTTTTGTGTCCCTTTGTGGCATTTTCTCCTGCATGGCAAGCCAGAGATTACAGTTTGAAATCTTTTTGAGACTAGCAGACAAAGGAAGCAATAAACAGACCTCCAGTGTTCTTGTCTTTGCAGGAGAACTGATTGATCATTATTTTAATAAAATCCAACCCTTTCCCAAACTAGACCCTGGTACAGTCTTTGTCATCTGTGATGGTCTGAACGTATTTTTGTGTTACAAGTATTTGAACTGTAGTGGAGTTTGAAGAACTGCTTCATCTTCTCACATACTTAATGTAACAGTTCACTCCATGCTGTGCGCATGTAACTCTCGGGTTGTTCACATTTATCTGTGCTACTAAAATTGGTGAAGCTGAAAAAGTGGGGATGTTTTATTTGCAAGTTCAGATGAGCTGGTTTGAGAGCGGTTACCTGTAGCCTGGAGGCCTTGTGTGGACCCAGTGGATTAAAGTGTACAAAACAAGTCATCCAGTGAGCAGGTGAGCACAGATGGAGATGCACATCTCTCCTTCCTGGACTCCTGAGGGTTTCATTGTGGCTCTGAGTGCAGACATGAGTGATGAGTGTCCATCATCACTTCAGCAGCACCACTGGTTACTGTTTGGTTTTAAAGCAAATAACCATTCTACTGAGCACACCTTCTTCACTACCAAACTGCATCAGCAGCAGGCAGGGTTTAAAAACACACTTCCTCCCTGTTATTAAGAAACAAATGAGGTCATTTACCTGGGGCTAGAGAAAGCTTTGTAAAGTGAAAATTTGGAAGTCTTTTCCTAAGGGTGAAATATGAAGGTGTTTATGGGAGTTTTCCATCTCTAGATACTGCTGAGAATAAAGTCATGTCTAGAGGGCTGAGATTTCAGTGGGGAAATGTTGCTGCAAATCAGGTTCACGGGTTGGTACACTGATGTGAGAGCTGGCTTAAAATGCTTTCCTGTTTTCTGTACTGTTAGTAGCATACCTAATATTTTAAGTGTGCATAATTGTCATGATATGGCAGATATGTCTATGTATTATCTGTGCAAACAAGTCACATGTCTAAGGACAGCTGCCTCAGGTTGGCAATTCACCAAAATTGTGGACTGATATGAAATTTGGCACTTTTTAATTTAGAAGTTGAATTAAGTTCTTTAAAAGTCAAAATACTTGAAGTATTCACAGACAGTAGGAACTCAGTAAATACTTGCTTATCACCCCTCCTCCCAAAATGCTCTGCTATAGGGAAGACAGTAAGAACGTCTTCTGTGCCATTTCCTTTAGCAAGTAAAATGTGCAGTGAAGCTGTTTTGACTTCTCCTTTCTTGAGTAAAATATGCTCTTTAGGCTCATTTAAAAATAAATTTTTCAGGGTTTATGAGCTGTATTTCTTTGGTTGCAAGTATTTCCAAAGTAATTTCAGTGCAAATTTTCTGATCATGTTCCTGTCCAAAATAACTGTATTTTAAGTCCCTTTCTCTACACAGGCATAAAGAAAGAGCTTTACTGATGAGTGTGTACTATTTTTACTATTTTTTTACAACCTCAGTGGATTCAAGTGATTACTCTCACATTATTTTTACAGTTGTTGTGTTCTCTTCCTGCACAAGGGCAGCTTAGCCCTTGTGACATTTGAAGTCATTGAGAAAGTTCCTCCTGAACTGAAGGGAAGCAGAACTATGCTAACCTGATGGAAGTGTGGCGTATGGAGTGAGCTAATGGTAGGATTTCATGTGATGCTGAAATACTGGAATTGCAGCTGGCTCCATTAGTGTAAATGTTTCACACTGTGTGAGAAGGCAACCAGTCTCCCTCTGAACACATTAAGGAAACTGTATTTTGGGTGAAGAGCATTTGTCTTAAGTGGAGTACAGGAACACTGAGCTGATGCCAAGTGAACCAAGGTAGCAAATGCCAGCTGCTTTAACTGGGGACATTTTCCCATCAGTAGCTCATGTAACTTTGAGTCTGTGTCCTGCCACAGTGACCTCCATCACACATTTCAATAGTCACTGAACACACTCTTTTTGTCATCAACCTCTGGTGAGACAGCCATGCCATACCATTCCCCATGATACTCCTGTAACTCCCAGTTCTTTCACAGCTGAAAGAGTTAGTCTGGTTTTGATGTTTTACTGTTTTGTACATTTTTTCCTTGAGTTAATTACAAACATTTCATGGGTAACATATGCCAGAATATGCTATTTCATCATTGTTAATTGCGTGGTAGTAACTCAACACATGGGTATGCATTGACAAGTTTTCTCTTGAAAGACTCCTCAAGAGTTAGATCAGCAGACAGATCACGCTTAAATTTTAGATAGCTTCTTGAGGCTGTGAAACCAGGCATGCATAACATTAAAACTGTCCATGTTGATGTCTGGATGTGAAGTCCTATATGGGATTCATTTTTCTACGATCAACAGTGCACCTATGGGCATACCCTACTGAATCATGTGTGACATATGGGTGCAAAGACTGAGCAAGACTATCATCACCGATTCTGTGCAGTTTCCTGTTTGGTGACATCTTTCTTCTCCATTTCAGTGAGGAATTCTGGGACAGATTTTTTTTTCCTTAAAACAGGATTCTCACTGCCTAAAATCAAACCTAGAAGCTGTTAAATGTTCTCTGGTTTAACACTTCCTTGTCCATAGATTTTTCTCTCAAACCTAGAGACATGCTTTCTCACAAATAGCACAATAGTGAAGAGCTACTACTACTCTGCCCTGTCAGTTAGTGTGCCTAGCTGTAACTGCTGGTTTTGTAAAGATCTGTTTAACAAAATAAAACAGGAAAAACCAAACACAAACAAACAAACACACGACCCCCAAAAAACCCAACCAACGAAACCAAAAAACCAATAAAACAAAACAAAACCCCCAAAAACAAAACAAGAAAAAAACATAACAAAACCCAAGAAAACAACTCCTCCCCCCAAACCCCAACCAAACAAAAAAGGCAAAAGGCAGAGGTGGGAAACAGCAAAGAGAAGTCACTTTTCTCCAGAGAGAATGTTTCTTTCAGTAGCTGTTACTGAAAGGTCTTAGTGTTTTGCTCGTGCCTTCTCAAAGAGTTTCAGGTTCCACTTAGAACAAATAAATAGCTTTCATCACTGTCTCCAGCTTCTCGGGTACACCATGGGCACATCTTGCAGGTGAGAGGTACAAATACGTCTCAAAAGCCAACAGTGGTTAGATGCTGAAAGCTGATACTGGCAGAGTCCCAGCACAGCACTGTCAGGAAAACTGTAAATGAGGATATTGGTGTTTCTGCTCAGCTAAGAATTATTGCAGCTAAGAATTATTTTTGAATCAGCCAAATCACATAGACCCACTTCATCTGTAGCTTAGCTGATTTCTTGGGAATTGATGATTTTATTCCAACAACTAATTTCATCTAATTAATTTGTAAGAATTTTAGTCATCTGCATAATTTGGGTAGAAGAAAGGTAGGAAAAGTGGAGTAAGATTGAACGCTTAAGTGCTTTGTGGGAAGAAGCTGTGTGGGAGATGCAGCCTTCTTCAGTGTTTTGGCCTATTAAAGCTATTACCAGAATGAATGCAACTTCTCTTTACTTTTATGTCCCACAGGTGCAGTCATGTTCAAACTGATACTATCAGTGATTAAACTGTGACTTCATGTTCATCAGCTGAGTTGAAGGAATCCCAAGAGATGGTCACCAAATCAGGAAGCTCTGTCATGAGGAGGCTGGTTTGCGTTCAGACCATCTTTAGAATATATTCCACAAATGAATGTTGAGTGAGTTTTCCCACTGATGTTTTTAAAATGCATACCCTAGGTAAGTGTTTAAAAATGTGTTGAAGGGGCACTCAGCACATTCTTTCTAATTCTTAAAATACTGTTCCCATTTGTCCCCAGTAGTTTCTGAATACATGACACAGACATATTCTATGAATATTGCACATTCACACAAGTATATAACAAACTGTTCTCTGGTTTTGATTATACTCTTGTTTATTGACAAGTTGCTTATATATCTGGAACTGTACATCCCAGTTTTTTGTTGTACTCTTGTGTTGCTTCTAGATGCTGATCTTTTTTCACTTGTTTGTAATTGTTCAATTGTGCAACAGCTGTTAATTTGTTTTAGGAAAATCTGAAGGATTCTACTGACACTGCAAATAGCTACAGTAAAGTAAAGAGAACAGAAGTAGGAGCAGATAATTCTAATATTCCCTTTAATACCAACCCAGCCATGATTCAAATGCCCTCCCTCCTGTGAGCTGATTGCTCTTGACTCTGGCAATTACTTAGTCCCTGTTTCCATTCTGTCTTATTCCCACTTGGTCTCTGTCTGCCTAAGCTTTATTATAATATTCTATGAGCATGTATTGGCTTGTTGATTTTTTTATGTTTTGCTTGATTGCATACACTTGGCATGCGTTGGCTACCAGAGATGCTGTTCTGTCTGCTACATTTTGTGTGCTCAAATGAAGGGGATCGAACCTCTATTGATGAGAATGGGGATATGTGAGTGTATCAGTGTCTCAGTATGCATTAAGTATTAGGCATGGCTGTTTATTGACAAGAGGATTTGCTTTAAGACTTATTAAGAACATCAGGTTCCAATACACATAGTTCATACCTGCACTGTTAAGGAAATGCCCTATGAAACTGTAAGTTAAACACTGTCTGCTGGCCAGGTAGATGAGGTTCACAACAGTTTGGCACTGGTTTTAGCAAAATATGGTAGTTTTTACCTGAAGTTACAAGGTTAAAGGCATCTGCAAAACTGCCAGTTTTATTATCAAAACAGTAATTAACTGAAGTGTTATGCAATTAGACTAGACCAGCATGTATTTGACAGCCTTGGGCAACACTAGGAATGAAGTCCCCATCTTAGCACAGTACTTAAAAATGTGTGTAGCTTTAAGCATGTGGGTATTCTCTGTGAAGGCTCAAGGTAGATCCCAGTAATCAGAGAAACTCAGTGTCAGAAGAAAGCTGCAGGAACAGGAAAAGCTCAGTCTGGTGTTGAAAACCCTAATGGCAAATGTGACAACAGCATTCAAATACATAAAAGGTGAAGGCAAGAAAGGAGATAAGTTACACAGAGTGGAAGAGAGGCAGTGGTTGTCAGCTGAAGCAGGAGATACTTGTTAGGAACATCAAGATATTTCCTGACAGCAAATATGGTGAGCCAGTATGGACCAAACCACCTCAGGAGGCTCTGAAACTTCATAGAAAGCTTTAAAAGTCTTCTAAAGTAAAATCTATGAAGAATAATTAAGATGAACCTGGGCTTTGAACAGAGAGATGGAGAAGATACCTAACGGAAGGCTTTTTCAGCCTTATTTTGTACAGTTACATAATTTTATGTGCTTAAAATTACACATGTACATCAAAATAAATGTATAAGATTCTTCTTTATACGCTTCAGCAAACGGTACTCTGACGGAAGTGGGAGCAGTGGATCAGTGCTCTTATTGGGCAGTGTCTTGCAGAAAAAATGGATTCAGTGAACTCAGTGTTCCGAACTCCAAAAAATACACACACTTGTTAGTGAGGATTCATCACTCCAGCACACCGTCTATACTGTGTATTTTCCATTATTTTTATCTTGCTGTTGTGCCTAACAGGACAATTTTCCTAGTACAGACTTTTAATATTTGTGGGAGGAGGTATAAATATTTTGTTCTGAACTCTCTAATTTATGCTGGAAACTATAAACATCTTCAGGTGTTATAGAAACTAAAAACACCTTTAGGTGTTGTGGTTACAAAGCCTTCAGCTGACAACTTTATTCATGGATGTTATTCAAGTAGAATACAAAAGCAATTCCTTTGCAGGCACTGCATAAGAAAGGCAGCCACCATACCATGCATCTGGCAACTCTGTGATAACAGTAAGTACGGCCCAAAAGATCCATGACAGCAGGAACATCTGAAATACATAACACATGGAGTGAGGATGAGCCCAGAGTGCCTTGATTTTAATAAGAGAAAACTGTGTTGTCACAGGTCTCACAAGATGAACTTCTGATGGAAGCCAATTAATGAGAATCTGAATGGCTGTGAAATGAAAAGTTTGAGTAACAACTAAGTTTCCAGCCAGTCATCTTGTTGAGAAGTGACACACGACAGACCTGGCTTTTGGAAAAGGCAATACCCTTGTGCTTCAGATAAGAAACAAGATTTTACAAGCAGAGATGTGAAAATAGAGATGGGCACAGCCAGAAGGTTTGGAGCCAAGTCAGACAATCTGCCAGAAAATGGAAGCAGAGGCAACTTAAATAGCTTGGATCCAAGTTTTGAGCGTTTGCTTGCAAATGTTTTCCTCAGAACTATTTAAAAAATAATCTGCTAATCTGAAGTCAGTTATCAAGCCCTGAAAAGAAAAGCTTCCTTTTTCACTAGGATACTGCCTTACCAGCTGAGAGCTGGAGCACAGTGTATTTGCCATCATGTCCCCTTCTCTCCCTTTACTTTTGATTTTAATTACCTTCTTAGCATTGGAGAAAAGCTGGTTTGTAAAATGAGATCCTCTTGCAGGCGTCGTTGTGTGAAGGAGTGATAGAATCACTGATGGCCATTATTGGGGAGAGGAAGGAGTAAAACAGTCTGGGAGCCAGATTATACAGAGGCTTTCCCATTAAAGCCAGTTACTGCTTATTATTTTTCTCCTGAGTATTCTTTGTTTATATCTTTGTTGTTTTGCTCTTTGCAACTTTTGCAAAAATGGTGAGCTACTCCAGGAAAAACCCCACTGTCCAAGGCAGTGTGACCCTCAGCCAGCTCGGGATCATCTTTTCCATGTAACCATCAGGAGAAATGAGTTAAAGAAGTCAGTAGGTAAAATGAAGGAACATCCCTGCCTAGCTCCACAGAAATATGAGTCCTGCTGAAAAGAAAAAGCGTCCCCATCTAGTTTGGCATATTTAGGTGCTGGTCCTACAGTTGTCACCTTAACATTGTCACTTTGATTGTAACAATGAGTGGCAGATCAATTAGATGAATTGTGACAGGTGAGCAGCTTGGGATGTCTAGATTCTAACTACACATGAGCTAATGTAGGACTGCCGTGCATGAAAGAGCTGTGCCCATGGCAAGGGAGTGGAAATATTCTACGGTCTTTTAGGTCTCTTCCAACCCAAACCGTTGTGTTCTTACAAGGCAGAAATAAATAAGATGAATAGAGAGCTGATCTCTTCTGGGTCACAAATCTCTTTGTTTATCCTTCAACACAGTTTTTAGTCTGAATTAGCATATCGCTTGTGGATTGTATGGCAAAGGTGTGTCTGGCTAAAGATTTGCTTGCTGAAGCATAGTCTCTAAGGAAAAGTGAGAAACTTGGAGAGGTGTGAGGGAATGGGAACATAAGTGAAATAACAATGATTGGTGCTGCAAACTGCTTTAAACCCACATGCGGAGAAAGTTGCAGACTAAAAGAAGTTCTAGATTAAACAACAGTGAGGGATCATAAAAAAAAGATTGGAAAACACTTGTTAATGAACTGTGAGCCATGACTTTTTACTTCTATAATATTGCTCAAATATTTACTCTTATTCTAATTATTGATAAATGGTGCATCTAACTACTCTGTAACTCCAGCCACAGTTTTTAGCTTTTACCTATGTCTGTTCATAACTCAGAGTGAAGGCAAAAAAAGTGTGAGGTCTGGCTTTTTTTCTGGTTGTTTTTTTTTTTATGGAGGGTTTCTGAAGAGAAGTGGTGTGTCTGTGTGGTGACTGTTCCCTGTGGATCTGGTCTGTTGTTCTGCTTCTGTGGGAACATTTGTATGGTAAAGGGTTCTGTGCCAGGGTATCAGATATAGATGTGAAACTTGATCAAGATTACTGAAATGCTGCATACCAAAACAGAAGGATGTGAACAAATGCCATAATTTTAACACAAGATACAGATGAAGGGCAGGTGAAATAGATAAATAATTAGGATTTATAAAAAGTCATATTTAACAGTGGAATTTGAGAAAGATAGACCTTGTACCATTTGGCCAAGATCTTAAAAATAAATCTCAGTGTAGAAAAAGCTAGATTCCGATTCCAATCTGTGCCAACTTCCTTATGAACAGAGCAAAGAACTGTATTACCTCCGGAATAATCACCATGGAGCAGTACTGTAGACACTTTATTCTCTCCAAACCTTTTTAATGACCAGCTGAAAAAAAGAAAGACCACTATGCTTTCTGCAAACCTCATATAAAGGTGTATTTTTGTAAACAACCAGTTTTCCTTAAAATTCAGAATACAAGTATGTTTTAGACAAACACACCTATAACTTCCATATTGAAAGAGATCTTGGTATGCTCTGACTCTACTTCAGATCTGCTGAACAGTATGACTCTTTTAATGCCTGTTTTTGATGTGTTCTTGTGGAGTCAAGGGTTGCCTTCCATACTCTGCTGTGGCATTTTCGGCTCTTATTGCTCATGACAGATAGTTTAAAACTTGTTCTATACAGTGCACCTGTCATCTTTGTGGAATGATTGAAAGTCTGTCATGTAATCATTCAGGCCATCCACCTTATTCCATTTCCTAAGAATTTGGTTGATGGATATGAAATGGCTTAAAATATCCATTATATGGATTAAAGACACACAATTAGGATGAGCAAGATTCTGTAGTGTTGGTTACCAAGTGATTTAGAACCAGAGACTGAATCCATCACAGCCTTGTTTGGTGTCTTCCCCTGTAAGCCTCATGTTCCTCTGTTGAGGACAAAAGCATCTGCAGATCTGTGGAACAAAGGTTCTGCGGATCCAGTATTGAAACTGAGCTTCTGCATTGTATCACTTTGAAGAACTTTGATCAGAGTTCTCTTTTTATTCAAGGTGCAATAAAAATGACATACTTGTCTTACCCTCTCACCTATTGTCTTTGCATCCTTGCCATGGGTGCAGTGTGCAGTATAGCAATAGCAACTTTGGACTTCATAGCTTCTTTTCTTACTGAAAACAGCATTGAAAAAAATGCTTTAGAACTATTGTACCAGTCTTCTCTTCTGGACTCACCTGTTTACTCATGCTATGAACTTCTTACTATGTGCAAAAACCCAGTTCTTCATTTTGTCGGTGTTTACTGGGCTGAAGAGATAGGGGAGGTGGAGTTAGGAAAAAGGAGCACATAGCAGCCTACAAAACATACATTTAAGTTGATACTGTAACCAGTGTAACAGCTGACATTCCTGATTAAATGAATATTCCTTCTATCATGAATAAATGCTTATCAAAACAAGTGTTATGCACAACATACCACCTCAGTATAGATCTAATGGTGCATTTGCCTGTCTCAAGGGAGTGAATGTCCTTCCAGCAGAGCTCAGTAAGGATTGTGATCTTTCTGTTTTGGAAAAGATAGTCAGGAAAGTTGAAAATCCTAGCACTTGTAAATTAAGGGTTCAGTTGTTAAATCAAGGAGTAGAAACAATGTACTGTAAGTGAAATGACTAGTTCCATTGCATAAATAAAGAGTAGCTCAAGGCACAGTTGAAATTAATAGACCACAAAAAGGTACTAAATTTGAAAAACTCATACAACTCTGCTTCAAAATGAATTGAAACAGCTTCCCTCCTTGGACCACAAAACTTAGGAATTAATAAATATCCATGGCTCCTTGCTAAAAGAGAAGACAAGGAAAATGTGTGAAATAACTAGAAAGAGGACTGTTAATATCTTTGCCTTGAGGAAGATACTTCACAGTTCCTAAAGACAGGAAGAGAGAAAAAAAGTGTTGGAGGCATAATTTTGGTAATGGACCATGTTTCCAAAGAAGAGACAACTGAAGAAGAGGGAACTACCATCTAATGAGATCGCATCATCCTTTACTTCAGTAATTTCTGCAGTGTGAGAAACAAAGGTCTCCAAGGCTGCCTCCAACCTTAGTACAGAGGACAGGAATGAAACTTCCAGCTGCCATGTGAGGTGTGTTGTGGAGAGCGATTTTACCAGGAGTGTCATGTCCCATCTTGTGCTTGCAGTCCTGCAGGAGATCAGCAGTCTCCTAGTCATGTGTATTGGATAATAATATTTTATGCCTGTGGAATGTATCCTCTAATAAAGGAGTGCCATTTAAATTGGGGCTTTGCAAGTCTGCACATGGCAGCTTGAGCCTGTGTGCCCCAGGAAAAGCAGGTGCAGCATGACAGCAGCCAAGAAGGATTCTAGCCTTTCTGAGGACCAGTTCAGCAAATAAATATTAGTAGAAATAGGAATAAAAACAGTTTCACACACCTTCTCACTACAAGCAGTTTTAGCAAGTGGTATGTTGCCTTCAGAACCAAAATGAGATCCAGCTTGCTCCTTTGTTGTGTGTTGTTAATCCAGATCTAAATAACTGCAGCAGAAACATGCACAATCTGGATTTATACTAATAGAAATCAGTTTCTTGATTTAAAACTGGTTTGCAACACTCAGATAAGCATATATGTGGAAATTGATTTATGGTTGTGAAGCACTCAGGAGAACAAAAAGCTGGTGTGAGCTGAAATGCCCATCCCTAATTATACCACCAATCTGTGCTGTGATAAATGCCAATCCATGATAAATCCGTAATGATCAGTGGCAATAAACAGGGCTCACATCAGAGCGTGTTCCCTTAGAGGGAACACCTTAGTAGCCCAGCAGGGAGTTTTCATTCTGTTGTTTACTTTGGCAGTGGAAAGTGAGCACCACCCTGAAATGCTTGAGAGCCTAATCACAGGAAGTACCTTCCTAGCAAAGAAGAAGGTTTGTGTTGACAGGGACCATCTCTGGACAGAAATCTTGTAAAACTCTGCAGTCTTCCATTCAGTCTGACTCAGGAAGGTTGCTGAGTGGGCTCAGTCTTCATTATTCATGGACCTGGGGGATAGTCAGAACTTCCCAGGATATACAGACCACAGCTGTTCTAACATGTTTGTACAAACCCACTTTTTCCCCCTCTCAGAAACTTTGCCACCTAATCTTGGCAATTCCCTCAGAATTCTTATTATTTAAAGGAAACATTTTCTCAAAGCCCCTTCAGCCCAGGACAGACTGTCTAATCACAGGGTTGGATTGACATGGATTTCAGACCGAAGGGTGACTTTTTCCCCATCGGTATTAATGTAGTGCCAGACAGTATCATTTGGCCTCAGGGGACTTCAAATATGAAGACAGAAACTCAGAGAGTCGAGTTACTGTTCTTGAGTCTTAACTATGTAAACCTGGCAGAACTGAGTGAAGAATCAAGCCTCGTGATTGTAAATGGAATGGATGTTTTAAAAATGTTTTTGTTTGCCAGCTAAAAGAGTGGAAGTATCATTATGCACCTTAACAGAAACACATACACACACATACACACAAACACACCCGTTGCTATAAAGAATGACCCCAGAAAAGTGTTGTGTGGGAACAATGTCCAAGGGTTACCACCATTCTTATCTGGAAAATCAACTCTCTTACCATTTCTATGTTTAGTAGCAGCCTTGCTTTGCAGTGACTTTTTCCTAGTTCTGCCTAGAATCAGACTTCAGCTTGAAAACATTAGCATGGAGGGTTCAAAAATGGGGTCTATTTAACATTTAGTTATTTTCAAGCTCTTGGAACTGAAAGTAATTTTGGTCTTGTAAATTTTACGATGAAAGTGGTGTAAAAAACAAAATTGATGGAGAATTTTCAGCCAGATAATGATTTTTCTCCCTAGTTTATTTCCTCTCTTGAGAGATTTTCATTATTGTGGATCTGTCTCCCCTCCTTCTCCTAACTGCTGTATACTCTTGAGAAAAAACCTACCCCTCTTTAAGCCACACAAAAACTGCAGTAAAGTTTCTGGAGCACAAAAAACAGATTTGGGCCATGTATTGAATGTCCTTTTGTTTTCTAATTGAAACTTATGGCAAAGGCAATTTCATGATCAACAAACACACACACACCACCCAGGGACTGCAAAACCCTGTTGTGTGCAAACATAAACACTGAAAAGCTCAAAAACTTCATTTGGCTATTTTTATTTTTCTTAAGTTTTTATGTTTTGGATGGTGGCAGGCTGACATGATGTATTGGTGGGGCACAGGAATGATCTGTGTTAATAGACTGAGTGAGAATCGTCATTTACTCCCTCAGATGAACCCAAAATCACTAGGGGCTTTCTATGTGCTGGGAAAGATCCCTGCAGAAGAGATCAAACTTGGTAGACTTGGTGTGTCTATTTATTTGTGTGCATATTGTTATATATACACCAAACATGACATACTTGTGCTGCATGTTCTGTGCTTTTGACATGTTTTCTGTGATCTGATACAGTAGTTTCCAGCCTTTGTCGATTGCAGACTTCTGAAGATTTTTAAAGATGGGGAAAATCCCTCTATCCCTCTACTGTACACAAAAACCATTTGGCAATATGCATCTTTTACTTACCACAAGTTCCTCAGAAAATCCAAGGCTGAAAACAAATGTACTTCATCTCCAGTGGGCCCCATACGATTGAGTTACAAATGAGAAAAAATATTGAATACATATTTAAGATCTCCTTATCCCTCAATTCTTCTTTTCCTTGGGTAATAATTTCCTTCCACACTGAATCAGGATCCCTCAAAACTGAATTATGTTCTCTTAGTGACCTGCAAAGTTCTCTCACTGGTAGATTTTTTAGAAGATGTGCTCATCGTGCTTGTTTCTGGTGCTGGGAATCCCCTGCCCAGTGCTGGGAGCCCTGTGGTCTGAGGAGCTGCACATGCTGGTCCACACTCTCAGGCCCTCAGGAAGCTCCCTTTTCCTCTTGCACTTCACAGGGCCGTAGAGGGTCTACATACAGTGCAAGCACCATGTCAAGAGCACTCAGTATAAACCTGCCACATCCACCAAGTCTTTGACTTTCGCTCCACACACTCGGTTTTGTCTTGATCTAGAAAACTGGTAGTCTGAGTTCATTGTATCAATGCAGCATTTAGGACAAGCCAAGTTCTGGAGAAAATACAATGCTAAATCCCTTACATACTGGTTAGAAAATGTAAGGATGGCTACTAAACCTTTTGGGATACATGAAAACTAGTGACACCTGCTTATATTTAACTGTGCATGCTATATCAAACTGGACTGCGTGAGCAAAGGAGTGTCAGGCTCTGCTTGTGCTCTGTGAAATAACCCTTGATCCAAAAATGAACCTTTAAAACTTAGCAGGCACTTGCAGTGCAGGAATATGTAGGGCTGGAAAAGGGGAGAGCAAAAAAAACTGCTCCTGGAGACCCTTCAGGCACCCTTCCCTGCACTTCCTATCCTGCTGATGAGAATCTCTATGTACAGGAGGTGAGTTGCTGTGAGCTGTTGATCAACAGACATTGTTCATCAGGATTTTTGTTTTGAATTTTCTGTCAAGTTTGCAGACAGAAATTAGGCTGATTTGCCAACACCTGTCATTTTCTGAGGGAGATCTCCAAGATAAGTATTGTCTCCAGCATTTTTGTCCTGTATACAGTGTTACACTGCAATTCTGCCTGTGTTTCTTTTTGTAATGGTGCTTAAACTCAGAGGCTTTGGACTGCCACAGGTAAAACTGGTTGAATTGTTTGTTTGGAGTAGTAATTGCTTGGAATTTCAACCATGGATATGCTGGTGAACTAGTCACAAATCATATCTTGTTTTCTTTACAGCTGCCAGAAAGGTATTTTTTTGTTGTTGTTGTTGCCAGTTTTTTGCAAACAGCTTGCTTAGACTTTTCTCCACTATGGATATTGACAGCACTACAGCCAGGTCTTCTGATACTGGTTTTGTCCCTTTGCTGCCTGCCTGCCTTAAACATTTGATGTGTTTAGCATGCATAGTTTTTGTCTAAATGGCACCAGTGCTAGAACTATTTTAAGGTTTCATGGGTGAGCTTGCAAACAGGCAGTAGTTTTCTAAAAGTTAGAGAGAGGATAGGAAATTATTTGATCCTGTGACTCAAACTTGCATTCTGTGATAAGTGAAATACCCTTTGTCTTTGACCAAGCAGATGGTCTGATTGTGAAAAACTAGCAGCATCAAACAAGAGACTCAGTCCAACTCAGCTGTGCTGCTGTATGCAGCATGTGTTGCAGGCAACTCTTACCTAGAGGACAAAGTGAAAGGCGTTATTCATCATGCCAGCACAGGGAAGGAGAGGAGTCTTATGGATGAAATCACTTAGTTTAAACTCACAGCAAAACCCCACAGCGTGGCAGTGATCAGGATCATCTGCTTCACAGCCCTGTTCCCTGGCAGATACTGTGGTGTGCTGGACAGCTGGGGTAGCTCCCTAATTTCTATGGGGACAGGGGTGTGGGGTGTGGCGAGGGGGAGAGAAGACAGCAGGTCATCTTTGCACACAGCTCTGTTAACATCCCAAACTTGATGCCATTAGAGGTGAGTCTGACATGGGTGGTAACTCCTGGCTCTGCCAGCCAATTCCTGCTGTACAACCTGACACATACCGAGATGTAAAATGTGCCCAAGCTTCAACACACATAAAAAGCTGTATGGAAGACAAGGGACCTTGCAGAGGTCACAGGTGTGTTTCGTTTCCATCTGTCTGGCACCACAATTACATTATCAGGAGCAGTCCCAAACACACAAGGCAATCCACACGTTCATCCCCAGCTATTGGACTCAGCTGCTTGATAGTAACTGTTAGGTGGTTGTATTGCAGAGCACCATGAGGGCAGCAGGGCCTGAGTGCCTGTACAGGCTTGTCTCTGAGGAGAGGTAGACAGCTGTCTACAGCTGCTGAAAAGACTCTCCTGTCTACATGGTAATAGTAAGAGCAGCAAGCCCAAGTCTTCAGCCACCTCCTCCCAATTGCTATCCCCAACCAGAACAGCCCAGCGCCTCCTCTCTGGGCTAGTACAGTTCAGTTTGCCCTGTACTGTTGAAGATCAGTGTTTTATAATACTCCATAAGCAGATAATAGCTTTGTTGTAATTATTGCCACTTATTATTTGTACTGTGCTAAACAGTAGAAGCTGTGTGGGATGTTATATAAAGCCCAAGGGAGAGAGGAAAGGCAGTCCTTTGCCGTACAATCTTTATATTAGCGAGTAGGAACATCCAAGACCTCTTTATCACTGACGTCTCTTGCGACGTGGGAGATTGAGTTAGCAATGTTCTTTTGCATCCTACCATTACTCACCTCCCTGCACCCCAAAAGCAATGATCAGTTCCCCAGAAGGCTTTTTTTCATGCCCGAGGTTACTCACAGTGAGTTTCCCAAGTGATGTGCAAACTGTGGACCTTGGGGCACTGAGTCAAGGGGGTGACTCAAGAGGCTCTGGTTGGTTCACTGACTGCCTGTGAAGGCATGGCAGGAGCTGCAGTTGCTACACAGAAATAGGTGTGGCTTCTTCTTCCCTGTGCAAACCATCCTTGTGTGGACCTGCACTACTCCAAGCAGCCTCTTGTCTGATTCACTAGTTGTGTAATTTATGTGTCAATCAAGACAGAATTATCAGACCAACGTACACCTTATTCTGTGCTCCAGAGCTCCCTTTCAAATTGAAGATGACAAGTTACCATAACTTGACTCTTTCTAAACCATGAACACATTTTAAGGTCTTAGAGAATGGCCATGACAAAATGATCTGGTTCAGTTTTAAGACTCTTTATCTTTGGGCTCCCCTTGCAGAATAAGAAGAGATTCAGGTATGCTGCAGCCCAGCCCCCCTCCAGGAGCAGTGAATGTGCAGGGTAGAGTTCTGCCTCAACTTCTTAACTTTTTCAGTGCTGGCATGAGATGCTGTAAACTCTTTGAGCATCTTTTACCAGGAAAATGGTGCTGTCTTCAACTGTGAATTGATCTCTCTAACTCATTGAGGCATCAGCGATTCTTCTTGTGCTGGGAGCAGGGAAGGTGGCAAGCTCTGCGTCTGGTAGAACGTTCCCAGGTACACCCAGCAGTAGTGTGACTCCACCTCTACAGACTTCACCTTCTGCAAATGGAAATTGAGCAGGACAGACAGGGGATGGAATGATAGTGATTGTTACCTCCAGAGAAGCTCAGGGTACCTCCCCTGCTCTAACCACCAGTCCACACACCACTGTTATTGCAGGTCTGTTGCAGTTCAGCTAGATACCTGACTTGCACTGACTCTGAGTCTCTGAGACAATCACTGACTTCAGTAAAAGGTGAAGCAGCTCAGGACCTCTCTAAATTACATCCTTGATGTTGACACTTGCCCAGTAGGAACCTGAGTGAACTAGTAATGTGTTTCAGCAGGCTACATCACCAACTCCATCTTCTCCTAAATTCCCCCTTTTCAATGTGGAGTCAGTGGTTCTCAAGATGCAATTTATTTTCAGTTTTCTTTGAAATCACGTCTATGTCATAATTCACGTCCACCTTATTTTCCTTTCCAGTAAGAAATTGGCCAAATTACTCATGAAAAGATGCTCCATGAGCACTTTATTCTCAGTAAACATTAAACCAGTATCTTTGTCCTACCAACATCACAGAGTTAAAAAACTGTAATTTTCTTATTTTATCAAAATTATGATGGCTACCTTTTGTTCATACATAGATAGAGTGATCTGGTAGATAAAGGTAAAGGAGGGAAGAAATTCCTCCAGTCCTGAAAACATTATCTGAAAATGTGAGGCCCCATCTCTTGCTCCGGTGAAGTCTGTGTCCCATTCCAGTTGTCTCCCTCATACCAGTAGGTCTTACAGAGCATTCAGTGCTCTTTTCTTGAACAGCTTCTGTCTGTGAACAGTCAGGCTGTGTCTGAAGCACACAGTGCGAACTGTGCTGGAAGCGGACATAAAATGAGGTGAATGAAGTGCAGGTTTTAAGTGCAGTTGATAATATGAGGGACAGTTATGTGATGTGGTCAAAGAGCACGAAGTTCAAAAAGCTAGAGCCACTTTTATCCTTTTGGTCAAGGCTTAAGCCAAGTGCTGTTTGGCCAGGTCCCAGGCTGAGCTCTACACCTCTTAATGACTTAATTACCACATGCAGCTTGTTTAGACAACTGAATTTCCTTTGATTAATGTTCTGAAGGCAGAGTAATGGATGCTTCCTCCATGCAGGGAGGAAATTATGCTGCATAAATATCTGCCTGACTGAAGATAAATATAATTACAAAGTCTGGAATTTAGGAGATGCATTGATGAATTCAGAAGAAGTCTTGATCCCCATCAACAAACACACGGCATAGCCTTTGGAGTGAAATGCAGTGCTGTAGAGCAGCCATGTCCCTACACACCTTTGGAAATCCACATGAAGTGTTAAGTTCATTCCCATTCAGGGGAAAAAATCCTTCAAAATCTGTGTGGGGTGAGAAAAGCCAAGGTGAATTCTGATTCTTATAAAGAAGCAGGGGGCACCAAATGGCACTGTCATGTGCAGTAGGAGGAAAAATCTTTGCACCAGGTATAGTTAAGCTTTAAAAATATTTGCTGTAGACACTGTACATACTAAAATATACAGATTCAAAAACCAACTGGATAAATTAATGGAAAGCATCTGTCAAAGAGTGACTGCAATGCTTCTGCATTTGACTCTGAACACCAGGAAAATATCTGCATATGCCTGTCCTGTTCACATGGTCTTCCCAGGGCTGTCACAATGAGCCATGGTTAGAAGGCAGGATCAGGAGCTAAATGGAGTTTCGCTTTGACCCACCATAGCTGCTCTTTTGAAGAAGTTTGCAGGTGGTATACTTGGAAGAAATTTTATTCCTTACTCAGTTTGGTGTATTTTTATTTAGTAATATCTCTTTCTTCTGACTAGAGCATAAATATCTGTGGACTTGGCAAGGCACTTCAGACCACTTACTTCAGTGGTTTTTAGCCAATTTGTAGTAGCTGGTAGTTCAGCCCCTTGTGTTGGCAAGCAGCAAAATATGCTTAGCTTACAACCGACTTTGCAGTGGCATCAGCAGGTGCTGGTAATGTCCTGTAAAAATGCCAAAACAGATCTCAGATCAAGTGTCAGAAAGTACTGCCACAACTGTTTGTGTTCCCTGACATAAGCCTTCACACCTCTGTCTGGGATCTAAATAGTTAACCTACCTGAGCATATAGGTAGGAGCATTTCTTATTTCAATAAAGTTTGATTCCTGGAGGCAGATCTTTTTTTCCAGTGAGTGTCAGATAATTGGAAGGGTAGGGTGAGGCAGGAAACCACGACACGCCTTTGTTGGGACTTGTTTAAGAGCACGGGAATAGAAAAGCAGAAGAAGGGCGAGAATAAAACGGGTTCAATAAAGAAGAGGTGAACATTTTTGGGTGATCACTCAGATTCCACACACCTTTGGAAGGACATGATATAAAGTCTAGGTGGCAAATTTTTGGTAGAAAGGAAGCAGTTGAGGAGAAAAACAGATTTTCAGTTCAGTAACCAAAGCACTGCAGGTAAGTTACATTACTTAAAAAAAAAGCAGAAAAAGATATCTTTTATTTTCTGTCTTCCAGATTTCTTTAAGAAAAAGGCTGTATTCTCAGGCAAAATAAAGGAGGTGTTGCATTTTTCTGTGGGGAATACAATATAAAAATAAGATTGTGTAAGAGCCGGTCATTTTAGTTTTCTATTTGTCAGTGAATACTATTCTTTTAAAGTGAGTATCTGGTGAAAGGAGTATACCTGCTGGGTGATAAAAAATGTGAAGCCAATCTATGTGTGCATTTTTAATGTATTTTGTGAAACTACCGTAAAAAAGATAAAGTTCAGATGAATGTTCCATAAGGGTACCAGCATGGTGAAATGCAAATCTTCTGTTGGCTGTTTTTAAAACTGAGCAGAACTGGAATGTGCTAGAAGAGTAATGATTGTAAATTTGAGCTCAGATGGTGGGTACAGGGTGTAATACTAAGTTGATCTCTAGTCCTGAGAATGCCTGGAACTGCTTCTGAGTGAAAGTTTGTGTTGCCATGGACAAACTTTGCTTTGTCTCAGATAGGTGGGTTTATTTATCAGCAGTGATTCATTTACTGTGGACTTTGTGCCATATTTTTGTTTAGAAGATTATGAAGCACTGTAAGGTGTTTTTGGCACAATAGATCAGAAAAATCTGGTTTGAGGATCAGTTTGAATCCTTTCTCCAGCAGGTTTAGAAATTTGAACATAGTGACACAAGGTGAAAGACTTGTCTTCTTTTTCTGTCTAGACTGACTTGCAGAGTGACTTTGGAGAAGTTACTTGTCCTTGTGTGACTGGTTGCTTCATCTGTGAAATGGTGACAGCAGCATTTTACCATTCTGCAAACACTTGTTTGATTAGTACAGATTGTTTGTCTACCTTTCTGTGCCAGAGCCAAGATGCTGTGCAGGTCAGAATGGCCTTGCTTTGTCCTGTTTCTCTTTGAGTAGCACAATTAAATCGGGATGGTGAGGCCACATTTTTGAAAGGAAGGCATCTGGCAGAGCAGAGTTATGTCTGGGCAGTGCTGTTGCTTGTGCTCTGGGATGAGCACATACTGGTGTCAAAGAAGCCAGGACAGGTGGTGGGCAGGGGCATAATTTGGTTCCTACTGCACATACAAGCTTTGGTTGGGCATCTAACCTGCTTCCCTGGCATTAGCATCATTCAGTGAGTGTACAAAATGAGCAGATTTGGAAGCATGATTTGGTTGATTTGATTCAAACTCTGTTGGTTTTGGTAAAATAACTTGAAAGGAACAGCTTTTAGAGCAGAATGAGAAGGTAAGATTCCCAGTCTGTGGCATAAAAAGGAGATAAAAGGCTATTTTTTAGCCAGTTCTTTTTGTTCCAGTGGCACCTGAAAGGCTTAGTTAAGAGGAAGGGGCACCCCAAAAGACATTTGATATGATGTGAGACAGTGGCATCATTTGGATGCATCTACTGAGTCTCAGAGTATTCGTAATCAAAGGGTTCCACTGACATTAAATATTATTAATCTCAACATTTGCTGGTGCCTCTTTCTCCTAATGGAGTGTCTCACAGCAGGAGCCTTATTAATGGAGAGAGGAGAGAGCTGAAAGGATTTGCTATGAGTGCAGCAGCATTCTGACTTGAAAACTGGGAGGGCATTGTGGAGGGATAAAAGGGGCTGAAATGTGCCTGTGGGTTTTTTTTTTTCCCCAGTAAAATACATATTTGTGGCTATTCCCCTACCCTTTTAAAAATGTCTATAATAAACATTATTACCATTTCACACAATATCTAAATTATAAAATCATGAGAGCAATTTGAATGTCCCATCTCAGACTGGCTCAGTGCCCTTTCCTGTGTGCTGCACTGCAGGCAAGTGGCATGGGGGGGTGCAGGAGGCACCCTGCACTGTCAGGCCTTTGTGGAAAGCACAGACCTGAGCATGCCTTGCAGTGCTGGGCAGCTGTTACTATCCTGCTTTCAATGCTGTCCAGAGAGGAAGGAGAGTGTACAACTGCCAAACCTCTCGTGGATCCTGGTGCAAGTAATGCCTGCAAGTTCCCCATTTCTGTGGATGCCAGAAGCACGCTGCAACCCCTGAGCTTGTGTTCACATGGCCATAGGGTTGTCCTGTCTTACGCTGGCCGCACTGTTTGAGAGTGACCCCACTTCACAAGTCTCTGCTTGTTGCTCAGGGATGATTGCAGATGGCTTTGATTCAACAGTGCTATTGCTTTCCACAGACACAGCCCACAGCTATGTCTTTGTGAATTTGGATAGGAGCTGGTGAGATGAGTCAGTCCTGGCTGATAATGGAAATGCAGCTCAGTCAGCCTGCTGGAGCCTGGGCTGGCTTTTGCATCCATATGGCAAACACACATGCAACATGGATTAGAATGCACCCTGTGCTGGGGCTGGGCTGTGGCATGCATGGCTCCAAAGATGTGCTATAACCTCTTGTTACTTCATTTATTTTTTTTTAAATTGATATCACAGCAAGATATTCCCCTCTCTCAGGAGAAGTCAAAGATGCAGAAGATGCATCTTCCAGATGCACATGGTGATGCTGGCCTCTTCCAGCATCCATAACAAGCACCACTTCCCAGAAGCAGAGAGGAAGTGGAGTTCTCGGGATAGAAAGCAGTAGGAAGGCAGTTTCCAAATACAAAACTGTGTTCCTTGCCAAAAACACTAACAAAGCCAACAGTGCTGATATCCAGACAACAGCTTCCAGCACCTGTTTTTATGGAGACAGTTTGAAAGATTCTTCCACTGTTGATGCAGTAGGGAAGAGTAGCAGAGATATTGCCTTTCCTTGGAGGAACCCTTCCATTGCAGGGGTCTGTCATCCTGCTGAAGGAGGAACTCTCCTAATACATGTAGTTCCAGTCTTGCACATGCCTTGGAAACAACATCCTGAATAATCCCCTGTAACTCCACAGTGTTAGCAATCACTATGAGGGTTGCTGCTGCTGAGGTTGTGTAAGGACTTGGATGTATCCTCAGGAACCCCATTTACAGGGCTGTTTAGATAAGCTCAGGATCATCAGTGCAGAGTGAGGGCTCTGGGCACTGTGGTGTTCTCAGCAAAGTTCAGCTGAGTCTGTCATGGGAGGCTACACTGGCTTGACTGGCAGTGTGCTTTCTGCACTCACACTGTTCCTGTCCAGCTCTGGAAAAAGCAAGAGCTGCTCAAAGACAGAATTGAATCTGAGCATTAGATATTCCTGCAGATTCTCTGCTGCATCCTGCCTTGTGTCATTATTTATATGTGGGCAGTACAAGCATGACATCAAGGGGGCTATGCTTTCCAGAAGAGTTAAATGGAATCATGAGGACCAAGCTCAAATGGTAGCTGGCCTGGGGGGCACAGTCTTGGGTTCTGCCTCAAGCTGGTCTTTAAAACTTGGAAGGGATGTTGCACGAAGCTTTTTTTTAGATTCAGGCTCCTAAGTGTGTAGGTTTTGGTAGAAATGAAGTGTGTAGGTTGTGGTACGGATGATGTTTAAAGAGGAGACTTCAAATGCAGTGAAGGATTTTAACCTATTACAAGTTTGTGTGTAAATTAAAATGTCTTCCATTTCACTGTTTGTGGCTGCACAAGATGAAATGCTATCTTAGAGAGACTAGGAGTGAGCAACTGTGTGGTTCCTTCTGACAGATGTGTTTTCTCTTCTAGATGTTGTTTCTGTTCTACAATTGTGCTTCTTTGTGGTATTCCTGCCTTGGCAGGTAGTCACACCTCTACTAGAGGTTATAATTTTGACTAAAAAGGGATCCAGGTAATGAAAAAGAGTGTAAACAGCATTGATTCCAACACCATGTAGACTGACCTGAGCTGGCATTAAATTAGATCAGATTCCAAAGCCGCAGACAGGGTCCCCAAACTGTCACTGCTCTGGCTGTAAAGCAGGATAAAGCACTTCCTACCTAAGTTCCTTGCTGCTGAAGATAGCTAGTTTAAAGGTATTGGTTTAAAGGTACGTCCAATCCATGCTGTGGCTTTAGCATCAAAGTACCCTGAGAATGCACTGTTACTGCCGACAGAGCAATAGTATCTCTGCCCAGGTTTTTCTGGCACTACTGGCAGAGTGCAGGTAACTTACTCCTGCAACTGCCTGCACGGCTAATCCTGTACTGTTGAGTCCTGCCCAGAGCAGATGTGTGGAAGTAGTGTTTGGATCCTGCGGTTTTCATCAAACCTTTACAGGGGCACAGCGGGAGAACAAAGTGTAGTGTCACAAAGTCTAGATAAAAATCCATGTCTAAACTCCATCACTGAGTGGATTTGCTTCAACTGCCCCTGTCTTACCTGTTGGCTTTACAACCCCCCCTGCTTTGTCAGCATCCAGTGTTCTTCGTGCTGGTCTATTAGTAATAATTATAAGGATCTGGAAGGGCACTGTAAACGCCCTGGCACAGGTTTCTTTCAGGCAGTTTAGTCCCCAGCTGAAGGGAGCAAAGTGGTGGGACTTGTGGGGAGCTGTTGTCATTTCCTGCTATTTACAGAGCTCTGAGTGCAGTCTTTCTGTTTTCCTTGCAGGTGGCAATGATATGGATTCTGTGACAAAGAAAACGAGACAAGATGGATCAGAAGTTACTGAAAGACGTAAGGAGGAAGTTTTTTATTTTTATATCACACCCCAGAAATCCCAGAAGTGATGGCCAGTTTTGTAAGGGATTGGATGATGACCAGAGGTCCAGAAGTAAATTCTGCTCCTGACCCTAGTCTCTCTGTTGAAGTCAGAATAAGTAATACAGTGGGCCAAAATCAGACATTTAGAGATGTCTTTCACAGCCTGATTGTTTAACCAGATGTTTGCCCTGTGGTAGCATTTCCAGCCAGTAGTACAGACATTTGGATCTTGCTCCTACCTCTGTTATCAATGTCCTGTGTGGCCTAGAAAATCTTCTTTAGTTATCTCTTTGAAGCTTTGTGTAAAACAGAGGTTAATTTCCTAAGAATTAACTAGTAGAAAGCTAGTAAGGAGTCTGACCATGGGCTTTGTGGCCAGAAATAATAATACTCTCATGTTTTACAGAGGTCTTTTAAAGAAAAAAAAAAATCTTTCATGGCAGTGATGTTCTTAATTAGAAAAACTTGCGAAGAAACACACAACATTGTGTGCTAATGCAACCACAGGCCTTTTTTTGTTTAAAGGAGTTGACCTTCTTTGACTGAGTCATGCTCTTGCAAGGAAAGTAAGTAGAACATTGATCTAATTTGGCTATATTAACATGACATTGCATCTGCACCCTTTTTTCCCCTCAGTTATTACAGAGACTGTAACCACAAGACTGACATCCTTGCCACCCAGTAAGTAATTCTCACTCATTGCATTACTTCTGCTCAGTGTTCTGTGCCCCTTCATGCTATTTGTCTGCATTATTTCCATTATTTCCATAAAAGAGAGTATGCAGCAGGTCTCAGTGCGTAAAGACTTACACTCAAAGAAAAGCAATTTTCAGAAGTGCCTTTCCCAAAGTACTTGTTACTGGGGAGAAGGAGTAGTATGTGGGGAGCTGTCTGGGTATTGTCAGAATCAATGCCACATACTCCACTAAGACTGGTAGACCAAACTCTCCATGGATTTAAATCCAGATATAGGGTCTCCAGTGGTAGCTGTATTTTGGGGACAAAGATCAAAAGTGATGGCTCTGCAGCCTCCACTCCTGGGGCTGCAGTGTATTATTCTCCTGTCATCTTAGTTAGTTGACAGCAGTGAGTGAATCTTTTTGGGTGATAACAAAGGTCACAGGTAATTTCTACCTCTATAGGGAAGTTCAAGTACTAAGTAGGGAAGAATCTTCCATAACCTTTATCCCACCATGTTCTTTATTAGCTTGCTGTAGCCGCGTTGGAAAGGAGTTGCACTATAATCTCACTTATGGTGAGGGTTAACAGAAGTATCCTTCAGTCTGTGTATGGAGCAAAACTTGACTAAAAACCTGCTGGGGTGTGAATGCTTGTCTGCTCTGCCAAGACACTTCCCTTCAGTTCTGAACTCTCACCACATGAAGCTTTACTTGTAATTGAGTGTGTGGTCAGCTTTGGGTCCCTCCTGCCTTGCCTTGCAGTGTTCTTGCTCTTTTTGCCTTCCACCTCATGAGAATGTCTCATTTCGTGCTCATCTCTTTCAGAAGGAGGGAGCAGCAGTGGACTCAAAACGTCATCCCACACTGGAGGAAGTGGAGTGGAAAAGAGGTCTTACACCCATGGTAGCAGCTACGTGACCTCAAGTAAGGAACTAAATCATTGCACAGTGAGGAAACAGAGAGCAAAAGCAGCAGAAATGGGCTGAGGAGAGATTCAGGGCAGGGAAATAGGATGAGCCAGAGATAAGGAAAAAACAGGGTTTGTGGAAGTAAAAGTGGCAAATGCACAAAGCAAAGGTATTCCTTCCCTCAAGCTGGGTTTGAGGATGAGTGAGTAAATGACAAAATTCCTATTTTCCATGGGGAAATACCTGAGGACAGCAACAAAAAATGCCGTTCTGACTGTTTTTAAGAAGTTGTTCAGAAACTGAGTGTGAAAACTGAACCCAGTCCTGCAAACTCAGGGGACTGTGCAGGATTACCATCTTCCTTTTACTTCTTTTCAGTGTGTGGACTTTGTAGATACTGAGATCTTGCAGTTTCACAGGCATTCTGTAATCTCTTCTTTCCCACTTTCTTGCAAAATGTCTCTAACAGGGGCCTCCCTGTCACAGTAGTTCTTTCTGCTGAATTAAATGGAAAAGTTACAGAACAAAACAGGTCCTTGTAGAAGGGAAAGTTGGCAAGAAAACACTGTTGAATACAGTCTTTGTAGGGATGGGTAAACGATATCCAATCTGATCCTGCTGATCAGCATGAATAGGTTTCACTTTATCACAGGGCTCCCCTTTTGCTGCACTCTGATTATACTCCAACATTAGATTTCATACAAGAGTATGAACACAGTAATGGCCACTCAGTTCTTTCTTCAGAGCACTGATGTGAATTAGGAGGGAAATTCTTTCCTCTGTCTAAATATAACAGCTATAATAACCTCCAGGGTGCCTTGGGCCTGATGCACACCTCAACAATTTCTTGAAAAATGAACTGGCTAAGGTATGACTAAATGTGAGTGTGGATTGTTGGTTTGGAAGGGAAGTGGACTCATATCTGCTTTCCCTTATCTCATGAACTGCAATCCTTCAGTGCTTTGAGATTGACTTAACAGCGTCATGGTTTTTGTAGCCTGTGCCATGTATCTTGTGTTTACATGTGGTTCTATGTCCAAACCAAAACTCAGCACCTTTCAGAGCTAGATTTGTTCCTGCTTGAGGGAGATGTCTCACTCATCCCTCTGGGCCAAAACCTACTGTTACATGTATATCATCAACAAGATTTGTTTTGAAACCACAAAGATAACCAATACTCCTGTCTGCATTGAATGCTGGGGACAGCCAGGCTTAGACCCAAATGTTATTCTTCTCCATCTCTAATTGTGAGATGCCGATGCAAATTTGTCCAGCTCGGAGGACTGTAGCATAAAGCACCCAAGACATCCAGAGTGTACAGCTGGGGCTTATCTTCAATTTGCTGAGGTTGTTCTGTTTTAACTATAGGTGGAAGTGGTAGATTGAACTCAACATCATCATCCTCTGGCTACAGACAAGTCCCTTCTCCCTGCTCTACTCTCACCAAATCACCTGGCTCAACATTTGAAAGGAAAACCTATGTCAACCGCCATGCAACATATGAAGGTATCACAGAACACGCCATAGAAAGGAGGCAATGTGTACTGCACTTTGAGAGCACATTGATGCAGAATTGTCCCCAATGGCACAAGAATCCCATTGTGGTTTTGCTAGAAAATAAGCCATCAGGGTTTAATTTTAATGATTAAGTCCTATTTATAGTAATGCTCATTCCTAAAAGGAGTTATGGCATATATTTATTGAAAGGCATTAGCAGCTCTTTCATGTGGTCCTGAATAGCTCTTTTTTAAATGGAAATGTTTGCTGCCCACTGGGATTAGACAGTTGACAGGAAGACATGTTTTGAAAGCTTTTAATGATTTTGTGCAAAGCATTAATGAACACATTTCTGTTCTTTGCAGGGAGCTCCAGTGCTAACTCTTCTCCTGAGTTTCCCAGAAAAGATTTTGGTATGCTCTTTTTTAGAACTGTGTCTCTTAACATTATGGCCCTGTCATGTGAGTTGGTGACTATGGTGGCTTTTTACACATTGCTGTGAATTGCTGTACCTATGCTGTCTCGGTAGTGGGCGGACAGTGCAGTTCCATGACTTCGGAGGAGTAATTTGGGATAGCTATTAAAAGCTGACAGCCAGGTGTGTAGCTGATACATATTCAAATGGAGGGTAAATACTGTATATCTGCTATTCTCAACTGCTTTTTGTGAACTGCTTTTGTGACATAGGACATGGACAGGAAAACACAGTCATGGGATAGTTTATTGCATTCCCTCCATCCCCACCGTAGCTGGGAGAACAGCTGCAAGCAAGAAAGATCCGATTCCTAGGATTTTGAGCCGTTGCTGGAAATACTTCTCCAGTTGCTCATTTCTAGACTTCAGCAAGTATATATGGAAATACAAATCTGGCTATCGAGTGTTATATTTACACTGAACATTGTCAGCAGGTATTGCTTGCCCTGTCCAAACTCTGAGCTGCTGATTTTAATCAGTGAAGATAGTGAAACATTATGATCAGGCCATCTTTCTGGCTCAGAGAGGAGGCAGGATTTCACAGTATCCAGTGTTGGTCAGTGGGGTAAACAGGCCTATTAGCTTTCTTTTGTCCATTTGAAATGAGAGGTCACCATTTGTGGACAACATTTCTGTGTACAAAAAGAAACTGCAGCTAGTCCAGCAATGCTAAAGGTACTACTGATTTTTAAGGTATCTTATGGTCTAAAGTAAAGGGGCCTGGTAAAAACTCTTTAAGAGTTCAATTCCCCCAGCTGTGCCCTAAAAGTTACTGTCTGAATCTGAGCACTCTGAGCAAAATCGGTGTGTTTATTTTCAGAGGTGTCACAGGCAGTAAAGACTAACATTGCTTTTCTCTCCCTGCTGTTCACAGCATCTGCCTCCACAAGAGGGAGAAGCCAAAGTCGAGGTGAGCAATACTGTTCTTTGAGAAGCCTCATTTTTTTCTTCACTATAATTCAGGTGTGTTAAATGGACATACTCTTTAACTGGAATCTACCAGTCTGCGTGTAGAGCAGTCAGATGAGTCACACCATGGCAGATGTGAGCTGTTTATCTGTAAGCATCTGTTTAAACAAGTCTGGGGTAAAAATTGACCCTGTTGAAGGTCCTGGTTTTTCGGAATGTGTCAAAAAGGAGAATGTCCTTGGGAACCTGGACATCTGAGGGAATAGTACATAGTCTTCCATCATCTCTGTTCACTGTGATAAACTTAGTCCATCCATTCTCTAGGACCTGCCTCTGACATATTTACAGTAATTGCATTCAAGTTTCTCCTACTGCAATCTGTCTTGCAAGCCATAAAGCCATACCCTGAAATGTTCTCATGCCAGTATTAAGGAGATGGGGAGGAAACTGGGGACTTGCTGTGATCTGTGTACCCAGCTCACTGCAAAGCTCTGCATTGTTTAAATCATTCAGTTCTTCTAATAATTTATTAACAGTGTGAGGAAAGAAGGATTATATGAGACTGTAAGATTGTAATATCTGTTCCCAGTTGCTTGAAAAGGGAAGTATAATGTCGCTTTATCCAAGTTAATTTTAGCAGTGGATATAAATCAAAGCATGCTCTTACACACTCCTCCTATAGTGTCACATTTCCCAATTATTCTGCCTCAGATTGTCATAGTCTCCTCTAGCACACTACATACCTGAGCTCCCAGGAGAACTAGACCATACATAATAGAGCAGACACCAGAGAATCAGGTCCAGCTTCTCATACTACTTCAGAAAATAATTCCAATCCATCAGCTTCTTCACATGAATGCCAAGATAGTGTTTCTTTTATAGTGCATCCACTGTCAGATTTCATCTTGAGGAGCATGTATCACATGTCCTGGCTGGCCACTTTGCTTGTGGGAAGAAAGTTTAAAGGCTTGCCCCAGCCAAATCACATTAACTTTGTAGTCTCTTGTGCTGTAGAGTAAAGGTCAGTAAAAACATTGAGTACCTAGTGAAAATGTTGGCTTAAAACTGGCCTGGTTACATTCAGTGAACCAAAAGAGAAGTCAGAATGTGGCAAGAAGGCTGAACTATAGAGCCCATTGTAGAGATGGCAGTGTGAATTTTACCCAGGAAGTAATAGGGAATTTGTGTATTGGGTAAGCTTCTTTTGGCTCTCTAGTCCTCTAGAAGGACAATAAAAATAATATTTGTGATGAGTAGGAATATCAATGTGATTGAGAACTGCAGAATTAGACCTTCTGCATGTCTGTCAGTAACAGCAGTATTGGCTTCAACAGAGGTCCTCAATTAGTGAAATACAGCTTTCTGAAATTTAGAGTAACAAACTGTGACCTTGATACAAAAAGTTACCCAAACCAATTTACAGCCAGTTCACATGGGCCATAAGCACTGCTCAGATCAAGCAGAAGGACAGCAAGATGGAACAAAAACAGCAAGAAGGAAGGCATTCACTTCAGTCTAAAGATTCATTTCCAGCCCAGGGCACAAATGTATCTCACTCCATATTCATGATCTGCTTTTTGTCTTCCCAGAGAGTGAAATACGAGTCCGACTGCAGAGCGCATCTCCTTCTGGCAGATGTAAGTGCCATGGCTTTTATTCGAGGGGTATCAGGGATAAGATAGAGGATATTGCTGCTAGGGATATGTCTGTGGTGTCTCTAGGACCCAGTCTTCACGATGACAGATAGCAGCACATCACTCTCTTTTTGCTGATAAGAAAATTAATTTGTCTCCCCCTTCTGAAGAAGGAAGCATGCTGTGGGTTAGGCGGTGATCTTGCAAAGACGTAATGGTACTTAGTCCCAACATCAAGGCTGTGATAGTACATAGTCCCAGAATCAAGCCTCTGAAGCTTTGTTATTAGGTGTCACCTCCAGAAAGTAACAACTTCATAGACCCTTGGGTAAATTCCACTGAACTATTTAGCCAGAGCAAGATTACAGATCAGTGAAACAATGGCTTTTGGGTGACTTTGGATCCTTGCTTCTCCTGCCAGGGACAGAGTTGGATGATGTGAAACGGTTGCTGAAAGGAAGTCGATCAGCCAGCTGCAGCCCCACTCGATCACCATCAAGTACACTCCCGATCCCAAAAAAGGCTGTGGTGGAGACGAAGATGGTCACTGAGAGCTCTCAGTCAGGTACTTGGCTATTAGCCATGTTGCAGTCATTCCAAACAGTATTTGATATAAAAAAATACTCAGTTACTAAGAACATCCAGGTAAGAATAAGTGGTCTTTGTTCCAGAAAGTGGTGGCAATACAGAAAAAGAGTCAGGATACTGAAAGACTGTCCAGATGTTGCCATAAGAAGAGCCATCTTGAGTAGCTTTCTAGTGACTTGTCTAAGTTCCATAAAAAGAAGCCCATTCCTGCTGCCACCAGTTTTAATTCAGAGATATTTCTGGGAGAGATAAGAGCTCTAAGCAAAAATGTCAGAATGATTTGATCTCTTATCTCCAAGTGAGATGGAGATAGCAGTGAAGACAACATTTTGGTGAGTGCTGGATTTATTAGCCACACCACTTGATAATAACTCATTGGCAACTGTACTGACAGGAGAGGGGGAATGGTTTCAAACTGAAAGAGAGTAGGGTTTGATTAGCTATTAGAAAGAAGTTCTTTGCTGTGAGGTTGGTGAGGCCTTGGCACAGGTTGCCCACAGAAGCTGTGTATGCCCCATTCCAGAAGTGTTCAGGTCAGCTGAATGAGGCTTTGAGCAACCTGGTCTAGTGTGAGGTGTCCGTGCCCATGACAGAGACTGGAACTAGGTGGTCTTTAAGGTCACTTCCAACCCAAACCATTCTGTGATTCTATGATTCTATAATTGAAGTGGTGCTTAAAATACTGCAGCCATCTGATGTTACTTATGAGCCTCACCACAGGGTTTGAGGCAGTGGAATTCGTTTTCACTCCACTGTCTTCCACTGGTATCTAAGAACAAGCAATACCTTTTATCTTACTCATGGCTTCAGTCCTGTCTAAAACTGGGAATTTTAGTCCAATACACTAGTGACCCAATCAGAGACATATGTGGGAAGCAAAACTCATATATCCCATGGCCAGGATGATTTATTAAGACAATGGCAGACTGAAGTGTTTTATTCTGGTATCACAAGATCTGTGAGCAGTGAAGTTTCTTAAAGGTGTTTTGTGAATGATCATGCTACCAGGTCTATCTTTATTCCATTGGTTAAAATTTGAGTGGGCTGTAATCAGCTGACATTTGAGGTCGATTACACCATGTTAATCTGGAGTTGTGCTGACTCCACAAGGGTGATTGAAATTTAAGGTAGATGAAGTTGTTTACCATATAAATCTGCAATCCATGCTAAACCACAAGCCTAGTCTCATTTAAAACCACTTGTTTGTTTTGTTTGTTTGTTTGTTTGCAGTGTCAGGAACATATGACACCACCATACTGAATACTGCCCTCCCTTCATACATGTGGTCCTCCACTCTTCCTGCTGGGTCTTCCCTTGGTGGATACCATAACAGCTCTTCCTTGATCAATGCCATGTCTCACTCTACGGGATCAGGTATGACTGATCCGAACCTGGACTACCCAGGTTTGAAGGATGTAATCCTATCCTGAAATTGGGTCAAAAGCAGTGCTTTTTTTTGCAAGAAGTAAAATGATGGAAGAATCGAGTTGGCAAGGGATATGCTTGAATTTTCTCTGGGGTTTTTTTTTGTAATTTGGTGCTCTCTGCTTCTGCACTGTCTGTATTTGAAAACCCTTCTTTGTGAGGTCTATTGTCCTGATTGTTTGACTCTTGCTAAACTTTGATAACAGGTTTATCAATTAGGTCAAGCTCACATGCCCTACAAAAACTAGCTTTAATCTCTAATTAACACAGGATTGTCCTGGCTCATTGTAAGAATGCCTCATACACAAAAAATGTTATCAGTAAATGTTGAGTGTGCTTTTACCTGGTAGGGCCCACTTCTAAATGCTGCATTTCCCAGTTGCAGAGAAAAATCACAGGAAGCTTTATGATGGCATACTGTTAGAAATTTTGCTTTCTCTCACTGTCACATGATTGCAAATTGTCTGAGATTTTTCCCTTTACCAGGTCAGTAAAAGTATGGTTTATTGTCACAATTTTCAAGATTTTTCTCCTGTGCAATTATTGTGCATTTTCACTAATTGAATTTCCCAGCTGACTCTTAATTTCTGTAACTGTGCCACTGAATTCTAGGTGCTGGATTTCTGATTTCAGAGTAGTAACATTTCGCTTCCTCTTTTTGCAGTTTTTGGTGTTCCAAATAACCTGGCTCCCAGCAATCACACTCTGAATGCAGGTCTGAGCTCTTCCTCTACAGGTCAGATTTTTCTTTTCTTCTCTTCGCACTTTCACAAGAACATATTTCTGGCAGACATGTACAGTGAAATACCTGTATCCCAGTTTCTCTCCTGTTCCTCATCTCAGTGTCAGCAGCTTGTCTACACACTCCAGTTATTCAGTTACAGTGGATTTATTCTGAGATGGCCCAGTCTAGCTGGTGTTAGTTCCTGTCTATTTTTGTCTGGGAGGCAGAGAAAAGTTGATATTTTCCAAGGAGAATCATTTGTCTTCTCAAAGACCTCTTAGGGCAGGCTGTTTTTTCCCAAGAACAATTCAGGATAATGTTTTAAAAAGCAAACTCCTATTTCCTAATCCATAAAGGCCCACCACTTTTCTGTTAGTTTTCCTTATCATTTCCCTTTGCTTACATGGAACATGGCTTTTGGCAGACTCTCTTCTGTGTCACTAAACTGCTTTTCTTCCTGTCACAGTCACACACACTATGTCTGCACAGAACAGTGCCATCAGGCAGGGTCTCTGACTGGGCTTGCAAAGAGGGCAGGGTGGATGAGACAATTCCATACCCTGATTCTGACACCAAAGGTGCCACCTTCCAAGCTGTTTGTTCCTCCCTGGGCAGTAGCTCTTGACAGTAGTTTGATACATACTGCATGCAGTTATCTCCTTACATTTCCCTGAGTCAGTCCAAGCCAGTTTGCTGAATTTTCCTTTTTCCCAACTGCCCCACCTGCAGAAATGTCCATACAGCCATGAGAGTGCCCTCACAATATAAGTCAAGATGATGTTTTAAAATGGTCACCACTATTGTCCTGGGCCAACAATAACAATACAGCAACATGATCTAAAGAAGAAATGCCTAGGCCTGTGTTGCCTCCGAATAGCTGGTGAAATTTGTTGGGAGAGGTTGTCACTATTATCACTTGTTTTGCTTTGATTTTAGCCAGAATATCACCTGTGCTGCCAGACTCTTGTAACCTCCATTGCAATGTTTTCCTTTGCAGTGTTTGGAGTTCAAAACAACCTGTCTCCAAGCTCTTCAGCCGTGACCCAGAGTGCTACTGCTGCCTCAGCAGGTCAGCAACAAATTAAGCTTGGAGAAAGTGTGAGGGTCACCAGCATGTGATGCCTTCTCCCACCTTTTGTGTAGTGACTAGAAAGTTCATATGGACAGAGGCTCCTGTCCATCTTCTTGTATGGCACAATGTGATATGAAGGGGTGTTGAGGAACATTTCATCTTCTTTGCATGTGCAGGAACAGCTCTCAGTGCCTATGCGCTAGAGATTTGCTGGCTGGGGAAGCCCTTGATTGTTTGAGTTGTCCTAGGAGCACTGAATAGGAAAAGACTTTTGAAATAGTTTGCAGCCCAAGGTTGGTGTGTGCAGATCCCTTGACATCCTTTATCTTTGTCATTCTTTAATTCCTTCTTTGCAGCATATGGGTTGAAGAATACTTCTCAGAGCAACACTACGGCAAATACTGGCGTGTCTGCCTCAGCAGGTGAGTGTGTCATTTATAGTTGCTTAGGCATGGCCTTGTAAAAGCATATTATAATAAAAATGATTTAGAGATTCACCCATGTAAGTGACACTCAGGTGCATAACTTGTCATTAGCCAAGTCTTCTGCCAGAACCTTTCTGAAAAGAAGCTAAGAATGAACAAATGAGCTGGTCTGAGTCAGATACCCCCTACTCTGTGGTAATTTGTATTATTTAATTGCAGCTATTTCTGCTCAGCAGTCAGGGAGCTGGATAGAAGAGTACACATCTGAAATTGTACTTCATTTGAAGCCAAAACATTTGCAAGATTGCTCTTGAACATCATTTTGCAGTAGTACCAGCTTCAACTACTCAAAAATTAAGGAATTGACTTATAGGTTATGAGATGACCTTTTTTTGATGAGAGAATTTGAGATCTTTCTGCTGCCCTTTGTCCTTGAACAGCTGGGATTCATCCTTTCCAGCTTCTGTGACCACTGTGTCTCTTACAGGGTGCTCATGGTAGTGGCAACCCCAGTCACAATGTGACTGTGTATTTTAATGAGCAAAAGTGGTGTGGCTTGTTGCTATGATTCAATGGCACCCTTTTATATCCTCTTCTTTACCATCTTTTACCAATATTCCAGGGGGAACCCTTTTGAGCTCCCAGGCAGATGACGTTCTGCGCAAAGACTGCAAGTTCCTGCTGCTGGAGAAGGAGAATGCCCCAGCAAAGGAGGTGGAGCTCCTGGTCATGTCAAAGGACAGTGGCAAAGTCTTTAATGCCTCTACCACTGGGCTTAATGGAGGTAACTTCCTTTCTTTGGGAGATGTGGATATTCTGAGATAGAAAAATGGAGACTGATCATAAGGGAAGTTCAGAGTTCACGACACTACACCTTGACTTCGACTTGTAAGTCAAACAAGGAGCTCTGGCAGGCAGTTAGTTTTAACTGAGCCAGCTGCAATCTGGGTCTAGCTTTTGCATTTGAAGCACTAGAGCATGCCTTGGGATATTTTACAAAGCTCAGGAGGTTTGAGAGCAAAAGAACTAAATCTGGTTTAAAAGGCAGAGCTATTGTGTCTTCCAATAAAAATATGCCTTTTACCGATGAAAGAAGATAGGACTGGTTCAACTTCTGGTGTAATGTTTTTAATTATATTCAATTCCTTTTCAGGATCCTTTGCAGAAGACACCTTGAAGAAAGAGAAGCAGGGATTTTCCTCCTCTTATGCTACAGATACTGGCCTAAAATCAGATCCAAATGGTAAGAGTTTGTCCCTGTGGAAATGCAGTAGAATTTTTTCCTTGTCTCTCCATTGCAACCTTTCCCTTTCAAGCCCCTGCTTTAAGTTTTTTCATGCACAGAAAGACTGGTGAAATCTCTTTTACTGTTGTTAAAACAGGAGGACTGAAATCCATGCCAAAAAGGGACAAAGAAACTTATGCAGGTAAGTGATGCAACTCAGCCTTTCATTGGAAGAAGCACCAAAGCACAATATACAAAAAGCAATTGTTCCTGAGGGACATGAGTGATCTCTTTCAATGACCTTAGAGGGAGAGAATGTTCAGGAGGCTACCAGAGAAACTGGTACCAGTGATTTGATTGTAGATGAGTGGGTGTTGGGGAATTTCTTGCAGAAAATGGTCATCTGAATGACCCTGCCTTGCTAGATGCATTAGTGCTGTGGGGTCCTTTAAGACTGCAGTGAAAAGCTATTTTAAGAAGTGTCCGTGAAGATCAACAAGGAGAGGAATAAACTTACAGAAACTGCAACAGAAGATTGAAAAACAGCGGCCGCAGAGAGTGGTCACAAGGACTTTCTTTTACACCAATAGAGTTGTGTGTTTTTATATTATCCAATCACGAGGTGGTTTGCAGTGTGTGTGTAGTGTGTATGCTATCTGGGTTATTTAAGGGATGTTTTCACAATAATAAAACGGCATTACCTGATCGTATCGGTCGTGTGGTGGTGTCCAGTAGTATCCCTCGCAATAAGTGGGCAGTTGGAGTATTTTTTTATAGCTAGAGAAAATCAGATAGCTGACAGTTCAACTGCATCCTGCTACCAGGACAGGTTTATGGGGAAGAGAGGACTCAGACAGACAATGCTGGCTATTGCTGTCATTTTTGGCTCAAATCTGTCCAAAAAATCTACTCCAGGAGAAAATTTTTTTCAACTGCTATTTTAAAATGCACTGGGTGTTGTCTCCTGTTGGAATTCCCTTTAGAAATACTGTTCCAGCTTCCACAGGGATACACATGCCATGTACAGAGGGTGGTATAAAGATTTTTCCCCATAGCCCTTTGTATAATGGATCAGGCCTTGGTATCTTTACTGTAAGAGTTTATTAACTCTGAACTCAAGGAACTCTTCATTAACCAGGAGACTGCTCCTTCTCTCTTCTAGAAATACGGAATGGTGATGTGGGGGGTGCAATTGGATCAGCACCATCCTGGTGTCCCTGTGGTTCCTGCTGTAGCTGGTGGAAATGGCTCCTGGGTCTACTGCTAGCCTGGTTGCTTCTCCTTGGATTGCTTTTTGGACTCATTGCTCTGGGTAAGAAATAACTGAGGAACAAAATGTTGAGTGGGATGGAAGGACAGAGGGTGTAAACTGGCAAAGAGGCCAAGCACCAGCAATACCAAGGCAGAGAACTGAGCAGCACACTCAGCTTGTTGGTGACTGCCACTGAGATATTACAAATGGACAGAAAGAATGGATGAGGATTATAAACCTTTGATGAGAGGTTATATTGTCTTGGAGTGAGGAGGATAGGAAAGCTCCTGAGATCTGAGGTCTTACTGCTCTGAGACTAAGTTGTCGTTTAAACTTCAGATATCCCTTCTAGTCAAAAAAGAATACAAGGAACTCTCCAAAACTCAGAGGCCATGGCAATCTGACACAGTGTTGCTGTGTCCCTGCCAATAGCAGAAGGTATTTCAGGCCTGCATCTGTGGCACCATGTTCCATAGCATTTTCCTTTAACCTTCCAGCGGAAGAAGTGAGAAAGCTGAAATCTCGTGTGGATGACCTGGAAAAAATCAATGGTGGCCTCTTGGCAATTAACCAAGGGAATTCAAAAATAGAAAAGGATGCTAGAGTAGACTTTCTTCATGGTATCTCATCCTCCTCGACCTTCCCATATGAAAATGAAGAGTCAGTCTGGTTGATGGTGAAGAGCAGACTGAACAAAGAAATAGAACGAGGTAAGCAGAGTGATGCTGCGTGGGATGCATGAGATGCTGCATGAGACCAGATTATTTCAAGGGGAAGGGAAGCATTTTCTTGCCCATGAGCCTAAAGACCAGAACTTTTAGAGTGCAATGAAGTCTGTCAAAAACAGTGCCCTCACCTGTCCTCAGAGACAGGCTGTGCTGGAGCTTAGAGTGCTGCCACTAACACTGGTACTGCATCCCTAAAAGCCAGCAAAAAAGAGAGGAGAAAGAAACTTGTGGACATGCCGTCCTGGACCAGGGTGTATCATGTTTGCTGCAGCAAGTGCGTTTTCCATTTTGGAAGACTTATACAGAAAAATGAGCCCACACCTTATTCTTGTGCTACTTTTGTTAGCAAGGGAAAGGTGATTTACTTCTGTTTAGCAGATGATAGAAAGAAGTTAACAAAAGAGGAGCCTACATTCTCCCATCTTCTGAATTTTCATGGATTTGTGAAAACAAATTTACTGAGGATACTCACAAGCTGTGCTGTACTGCCTGTAGCCTCAAAATCCAAATAGTTGGATCCTTGTACGTGAAATGAGTAGCTACTCTGTTGTGTAATGCACTCTAACAGCCCCTTCACTTCCTCTTACAGGCTACTTCCGAGGAGAGAAAGGAGAACGTGGTGAGAAAGGTACAGCCATATAGTCCTTCTCTTCCCCTGCCCAATTTCTTGGCTCTGGCAATGCAGAAGTTTGGGGGGATGGTGCCACAAGGGAAAATTGGCAGTGAGGAAAATGAAGATGGTTTATACTTGAACACAAAGAATCACTGAATTTTTTAGTTGGGAAAATACCTTTAAGATCATGAAGCCCAACTATTAACCTGACACTGCCAAGTCCACCACTAGGCAATCCCCTAACTGCCACATCTGCATGTCTTTTGAATACCTCCTGGGACAGTGACTCAACCACTTCTCTGGGCAGCCTGCTGCAATGCACCATAAGCCTTTTGGTGAAGAATTTTTTCCTAATATCCAGTATAAACCTCCCCTGATGCAGCTTGAGGCCATTTCCTCTTGTTAACTGGGAGAAGGGACTGACTTCACCGCAGCATCCCTTCAGGTAGTTGTAGAGAGCAATAAGGTCCCCTACAGAGCCTCATTTTTTCCAGGCTAAACAACCCCAGCTCCCTCAGCTGCTCCTCACAGGACTTGTGCTCCAACCCCCTCGCCAGCTCCATTGCCTTTGTCTGGACTCACTCCAGCACCTCAATGTCCTTTTTGGAGTGAGAGGCCCAGAACTGGACACAGTGCTCGAGGTGCCTCACCAGTGCTGAGTACAGGGAGACAGTCACTGCCCTGGTCCTGCTGGAGTAAAGCTGGTTTTCCATGTAAACTGCATGAGGCTCTGATCCCAGAACAGTACAGGAGGCCAAATCTTGCATTGTGCCAATCTGAAAGGCCAGGCTGTTGTTTTCACTAGTGGGATGGATCTGATCCTGCACTATTCAATTGTGAGGTGTCCCTGTTCACCCTTGGCTCCCTTGGGAAAACAACTAGAAAAAGAAAATTAATGAGTAATCATAAGAGATATCTCCAAGATGTCTCCTGATTCAACCTTTTTTCCCCTTTTCTCAGGTGACATAGGAATTCAGGGTCCCAAAGGTGAGTCTGGAGTTACCTGCTTTCTCACGTAGATTGGAAGCATGCCATACAGCCTGCTTAGCAAATGGAGTTTTGTTACTCCAGAGGTTAGAGAAACTGATGTTAGTTGTCTGTTAGTTCAGATATTGTTGGGATGGTTGGGGTTTTTTTCTCTTCTTCTGGGCAAAGAAAATTTTAGAGTTCATAGTAGAAGAGATAACAGATCTCACTTTGAATTTAGAAACTTCTTTCACCTGGATGAAAGTCATTTGTGAAGCCAGGCTCTACCTGGTTTAATCACAGGGTGCTTCAGAGGATTTTGCATGGTGTGAATGATTTGATTTTTTGCATAAAAACAAGAGAGAAAACATGGCATTACTGGAGACAGTAGAGCTTGTAAACATCCCAGGAACATGAACTCCTTTTTATGGGGGTGAGGGCCAGCCAAAGTGGCAAACAGGGAAGACAATATTCCCCACTGACTGTTTATTTCTTTCTCTCTACAGGAGAGCGAGGACTTCCTGGTGTCCCAGGTAATTTGTAGTACAATTCCCCTTTGAGGGAGGAAATTTAGTGACATTACTGTTGGCAAGAACAAATTTTTTGCACTGCAGATCTAGCTCAAGGTGGTTCTCTAAAGAGTCAATATTTATCATAGACTATATCACTTGATTACTACCTTGGTGCTAACCTACAGACAGAGACTTGGTTACAAGCAGGGCCTTGGCCAGACTTCCACGTAGTTGAACATGCTGAATTAGGGGTTGTGAAGATCCCAGTCTACCAATGAAAGAGTCGTTCAGCTGCATAAGTGCTTACCCCAATTTCCTTGTGCTTATATATATTGTGTTCTTCTAAAAACATCCCTGTTCAAGTGCCCACCATCTGAGTAATATATTCTTCACCACAGCTGATTAATCCCTCCAGGCTTCAGGTGCTCCTAATTTGCACGTTATTCTTTCATGGTACCAAGTCAAGAACTCTGAACATTTGTTGTGTTTTTCTTTCCAGGTATTCCCGGTCCAATTGGGCATCAAGGACCAGAAGGACCAAAAGGACAGAAAGGCAGCATGGGTAAGGCAGTCTCTCAGTGCTGTGAGTCTTTCACAACTGATTGACATGTGACATGGCAATACAGGCACCAGGTGGCTGTGACCATTGCCTTCCCCAGGGGAGGTGGCCATGGATCCTTTTCACCCAAGGCCTCCTGTAGACACCTTGTTTTACAAGGCATTTATTTCCTGTAGGTGAGCCTGGCATAGAAGGTCCCATGGGACAAAGAGGTCGAGAGGGGCTACCAGGGCCTCGAGGGGAGCCTGGACCACCTGGATTTGGAGAAAAAGGAGACAGAGGTAGGAACCAGGTGTCTCTTTGTTGGACAAAGCAGAGCTGGACAAAAGCTAGAGTTTGGTCCTGATCACCTCAGTGATAGAATTTGATTTCATTATTCAAATCCAGATTTCATGTCAGACGTTTCCCAGCACAGATGAATATGGCACAAAGGATTCTCTTTGCCAAACCTATAATGGGTACAAGGATTGCTTTGGTTTGCCAGGTCTCACAGTCAACTTTGAGTCTGACGGAACCAAAAGCACTCTACTGTCAACGTCATCTTCCTCCCTATTACCCAAGTCATCAAAGCTGGGGGATTTGTCTTGCTGAAGCCCAGACATCTTGTATTTTTTTCTTAGACAATGCATGCTTATTTGATTGTTTTGAACTGACTGGCAGATTATTCTTGACACTTGCAAGAGAAAGAATACCAGGAGATGGGATAATGGAAAAATGGGACCACCATTGTATTCTACAGTGTCTGTGCTCTTATTTTGCAGGTGCTATTGGTGAGCCAGGTCCTCCAGGTCCACCTGGACCCCCAGGTTCTACTGGCCTAAAAGGTAACTAAGAAGATGGAGAGAGAGGACATAGAGTGGCTAAGAGTAAATGAGCACTACAGCTTTCCTGTTCCACTTGTGTTGCTGTGCAGTAACCAGAAAAGTGAACTAATGGTCTCAGTTTAGGTAAAATTTACTTGGTAGTTACACATAACAGTTAGAGCAATAAATTCTTGGAGATTTTTAATGAGAATGGGGAATGGCAGGGATGTTTCTCAGAACACCAGTCTTTAAGATGTGTGATGTTTCCAGCTGTTTTTTCTCTGCTTTCAGAAATAATAAGGCAAACTCCATTTCCTTAACGAGATCTTAATAGAGTTACAGCTCAACAGTCCATGTAACTGAAATAAAAATTGCACTATAAAAAAATGGTTCCCACCTGAAGCATGGATCCCAGTATCTCAGCCAAGATGGAAGGCTTGTGTCTCTTTACTTTAGAGGAAAACACCTCCTCAGTGTCACAAAGAACTAAGTTCTGTTAATTTGCCCTGGTTTTCAGGATGCCAGTGATGAAAATTCTTCCAATGGCTGAGGAAATTCCAATCCGCTAAACACCTGTTGAGTTGGGGATGTTCTTGGGCAAACTGAAAGAAATGTGTTCATTTTCTAATTGTGGTGTTACTGAAGGAAAGTCCATGTTCCTTTTTCACAGGTCCGATGGGTTCCCCAGGCCCACAAGGTCCTCCAGGTGAGTGCTACATTTCTTTGCTATGGCATCGAGAGACTAGGGAAAACAAAAACAGAGTGACAGCTTCTCACAGTTTTTCTGCTTCAGTGAGGCATTGTGGTAAGTGGGATGGATTAAAACCCCCATCTCATTTTTCTGCAGGTCCTCCTGGCCTACAAGGGTTTAGAGGAGAAGCAGGTCTCCCAGGTGCTAAAGGTAAGTTTCTCTTTCCCCTGGCACTTACAGCAGCACTGGGTGATGTGCTTTTCTGGCACTGCTCTGAACATAAGACTGAGGAAAGGGGAGGAGAAACAAAACTTAGTCAGTGATTGCAAGCAAATATTGAGAAATACAGGAGACACAAAGGTAATAGAGCAGTCTAGATGAGGAAGCACGTTTGGATGGATGGAGCTATTTTAAAGAAAAGGAATTGCCAGTTGAAGTTTGTCTGGTATCAGAGAATCTGTATTCCCCCCATGGCTTTTCTGGATGCATGAAATTCCTTTCCCAGATGACTTATTGTTACTATCCTTCAATCACCCGTATGTCTTTCAGGTGAGAAAGGAGCCAGTGGACCTCCTGGACCCAAAGGTATGTTGATCAATTAGTTATTTTCTTTGGATTCCTTTAGATATGGATAACTGTCCATGGGTACTAACCCAGTCTTTCTTTGCCTTTTTCCTCTGTGCCCTTGTCAGAAAGCAGACTTTAATTTCTCTGATTGAAACATTTTACAGTGAAATAATCTCAGAGAATCCTTCCCTTTTTTGTACCGCAGGTGATCAGGGTGAGAAGGGTTCTCGTGGAATGACAGGTCAGTAGACTGGAACACTGAAGTTACAGCCTATCTAATATACATGTGCATTATTCAAGGTTTCATGTAGAAGTATAGCCCAGTCAACACCAGTTGTCTCTCTGAAGAGGTATAATGATGTTACTGGTTAGAGCAGTTTTATTTGTGCACCAAAGTTATAAACAAATATATCCCATTCTTGATTCCTCCCTCACATGCCCTGTATTCACATCACATGAGCTTTTCTACTGCCCAGATACAGCCGTGAATTGTGAGACCTGTACTACCTGTCAATGCTGTTTCTCAGTTGCAAAGCAGCAAATACATCTGACAGTCATAAATTGTGTCTTCCCCAAGAGTTGCTTTATACATTTTTATGCCATTTTGCTACAGGTGAACAAGGCTCAAGAGGAATGCCAGGACCTCCAGGAGAGCCAGGGGCTAAAGGACCTGTTGGTGGGTAACAGAAAGCAGCTGTATTTATATGTGCAGCAATGTCATTGCCATGCAGAGTGTGTTTGTGTGAGCACAGACAAGCAAACAATATGGGCATGGAATCATACTGGTTGTGATCCTTAGTCTTTCCTCTAGACAGCTCCAGTTAGTCTGTACACTCAGAAGAGGGTCCTACAGATAAGTTTCATGTGCATGTTTCCTGGATCTTCAGTAATTGCAGCCAAGGTTTCTTTTAGGTGCAATATGATGAAAAGCCACTCTTATGTTTAGGGCTGTGCTCCACTTAGGAGGAGGACAGGAGAACTGTTTTACTGTTTCAGTAGTCCCTGACAATCTCTTTTCTTTGGACAGGACAAGCTGGCCGTGATGGACAGCCAGGTGAAAAAGGTAAGGGATTCCCTTGCGGTAGAAGTGTAAGTACTTTCTGATTTGGCAGGAGATTGATTTGTAAAAGACTGGGGAGAAAGGCAGCGGCAGATTTGTGTTCTGGGATCTTGCTGTCTCCGAACTGTAGAGTCAGCCATGTAAGCATGGAACTGAGTTATAAAGGAGTGGGCTGTAAACTTGTGACAGAGTTCTTCTCATTGTAGAACTCCTCTGTCATTGATGTTCCCCTCCCAGACACTGCTGTTGGAAATGGCCAATTGGCTTTGAGGGTGCAATAGGTAGAAAGTGCTGCAGCACAGCTGGTGGCCAAACTTGAATGGATTGATGGATTGTAAGTGACTTCTGCTTTGTTAATGATAATTATATCCGTAGGTGAACCAGGTCTTATGGGAATGCCAGGTGCCCGAGGCCCTCCAGGACCCACTGGAGATGCAGGAGAGCCAGGTAAAACATACAGAGAACAAAATGCTTTTTGCTCAGTCAGGAACACAGATGTCTTTGTCAACAATCTCCAGTCTTAATTTGAATTTAAAGCTGGCAGAGGACCTCTGTACTGTAAGATGGTTATGAAAGGAAAATGCACAGGGAATCTAGACCTTTCATGATTCCAGGATTGCACACACTGCAAACATCAGCTGTTATGAGCCAACATTCAATTTACATACCAGTTTCTTGGCCAGTTTACACCACTTGTGAACTGTGTGCCATAATTTTATTTAAATGTAATCTTTTTCTCCCTGTCTATTTTTTCCCACCTGAAATTTGTTTTGACATCTTAGAATTTTTGCCTTTTCCCGACAGGTCTCACAGGACCCCAAGGACCACCAGGTAGGCTTTCCTACTGTATTGCAGCCTCTCTGGGCTGCTCAGGGCTTCCAAAGTGGTATTTCAGAGTCTGCATCTTCTTTGGCTTTTGAGATGAGTTTTCTGGTTGGTGTGTAATTTTTGAGCAATAAAGGGCCTTGGAGCATTGAAAATTTGCCTCTCCCCAAAACATAGTTTGCAACAAATAACATTTCAGTTCCCTGTGCATCACTGAAAAGTCCTGCAAAAACAGAAGGTAGAGGATGTAGTAACAGGAGTAGAAACAGAGGATGTGACATCTGTAAGCAGAGGTGTTTTGGGGGTCAGTTCACCAGGGAATTCATCCAGGAGCCTCAGGATAAGTAGCAATATGTGGAAGAAGCTGCAGGTAAATCTGGGAAGCAGTGTCATCATCCAGAGAGCAGTGGGAGCAGGGAAGCCCAGGGACATTACCAACTCACTCTGTTCCTCCACTAGCTGTCAGGGACCTGCTCATAAATGCTGAAAGCCAAGGTCTTTAGTAGGGAACTCCTTCTATAAACCCACAGGTGAAGTTCAGCTGGGGTACCTGGAAAAAGTACTGCGAACAATACTTGCACTAACCACTTTAAATTGTTTGTCTACCTCATATCAGGACTTCCAGGCAACCCAGGCCGCCCAGGGGCTAGAGGTGAGTTTTGTTTCTTCCCTAATACTCATTTTCACTCTAAGGAATTCATTTTAGTGAGGGATAGCTGCTCTGCTGGCCAGTCCCTGGATCAACAGTGGCATCTAGTGGCTTTGCGAAGGGGAAGTTTGAGAAACACGGTAGCCAAAGCTTCCCTGAGCATGCATGAAAGGCAGGGAGAGCATCTGCTGAGGGACTCGGCATGACAGCTCTCCGCTGAGAAAACCTTAGCAAGCCTGGTTCTGCCTGAGCATGTGAGTAAGATGCCTGGTGACTGCAAGGGAAGCTGTGTGCCTGCCTTGGGTAAATCAAGGCCTATTACCTGTGCTGGCAGATGTAGTGCTTGGAAAGCTGATCATAGGGGTTCTCTGGATTAGCTGAGCTCTCTTGCTTACCCCATGACCTTCTAGTGCTATGACTTCTCAGACAAGAGATCAAGGGCAAAGGGAACAGAAATTACATTTAATAACACAACGTCATTGACCTAGTTATAGATCTTCCCCAAAAGCAAAGCTCATCCTGTGTCTATTTGCTTTTCTAGGAGAGCCTGGAGCTCCAGGAAAAGTGATAAGTGCTGGTATGTATTGTTGTGAGAGTTAAAATATTTAAGCTTTTGGAGATTTTCTCTGGGTTTTGTTATGTATCCTCAATTCTTCTCACCTATGTGTCACGCTTGTACTGAGGCTCCCTGTGTTGGGAGAATGCGTATGTGGTAGATGTGGGACTCCTTAAGTATAGATTTGTTACATGTTCAGTGGATGTGTACAGGTGGATGTGTTTGTTTTTCAGAGGGCTCATCAACTATTACTCTGCCAGGCCCACCAGGTCCCCCAGGCCCACCTGGCCCCACTGGACCCCCAGGTGTTCCAGGTGAGGAAGCTGCTCCCCTCTTGTGGCTTTTGCAGGCAACTCATGTTGCTGTGCATCCAGTTTTTATGTTGATGTATAACGTTTACTGTCTCTGCCAGACTGCCCTGTCTGGGAGCAAGATGGCTCATGAAAGACTCATGGTCCTCACCCTTCCCTGCAGAAAGGCCAAGGCTAGGCTGAGTTAGGAAGGCAGCAGCCTCAAGGGAGAAGTGGAATAAGATCACAGGGAAGGACAGAAGGGAGGTACAAGAAGATGAAGAAACTGGGCACACTGTTGTTATCCTTGATCTGATGAGTACAAAGTAGTGATAGGTCAAAGCTAGTAGCTCTTTTGCTACTCAGGAACTCAGGCTTGTTTCTGATCCCTGTCCTGGCACTGTTACTGAAATCACGAAGTGCCTGTTTTCCAGTCTTAACTTTCAACTGAAGAGAGCAGAATTCCCACATGATCATCTGGAAATCTTTTACACAAACACACACACTCTGGCTATGCATGAGCTCAGTGCTCGGATTCCTCTGTCCCAGGTCAGGCACTGCCCTCCACATGCTGGTGTCAGGCACCACAGTTCCTGAGCCCTGGTTCTCAGGGCACTTCTGTGCCTCTTCCAGCTCCATAGCTGGAGCTAATCCTGGTTTGGCAGAGCCAGTCTCAGTCTGCAGCCGAGAATGCAAGAGGAGGCCTATTGCATTTCTATTGTGGTCTGTGGCATTCCGGTTATTTCCCCAGTCTGAGAGGCATCAAGCACTTTAATTGCCAAATGATGGAAAATAAGCCTCTTCTCCAGAGCTTCAAGTAATACATGGAACATTGATGAATTCGTACCCCATAGCAATCCCATTTAGTTGTGTAGAAAAGTACATTATTTGATAGTCTCTGTTCTTAAAAAAGGCCTATTGATTCTTTCCTGCTACTGTAAAATACAACCTGGAAAATCTAATGAAATCTTTTTTCTTTTTTTTTTTNCCTGTTGGACCAGCTGGTCTCCCTGGACAGCAAGGTACCATTCTCCATCAGCTTTGATTATGCTTCTTAAGAGAATGGAATTTCTTAGTTTTCCTTTGTTTCTAATTCTCTTAGCCCTTGGCACATTCCCTCTTCCTTTTGTTTGCAGATTTCTTCCTTTCAGTTCATTTTGCTGCATTATTTGGCCTAATTAATCTTGCAAAGAATTTCTATTATTTTCTGCTTTCCCAGGGGAAGGAGGAGGGAGGTAAGAGGGTGGTAAAAGCCAGAATAATGTGGATGCTGCAAGTGTCTGTTTTTCCTTGTTATTTTTTCTGGGAGCTGGTATTTCTAAGGCACTTCTTAAGTGCAGTTGCCTCTCTGTGATTGGAGATATAGCCCAACTGGATACCTCCTGCCATTTTGAAAGGCAGGCGAACCAACCAGAGCCAAATTGGGAATAATGTCATTGTGAAATCACTCCCAGTTGGACAGACATCTCTTTGGAAGGGCATGAACACAGCTGACCCCTAAGAACCTTTTCTGGTAGTTTAATTTAGCTGTTTTTCTGTGATTCTGTTAGAGCAAATTGTGCAGTAATTTCCACATTGGAATGCGGTATCCCTCAGAGCTGGGCACTGAGTTCATGCTCACAGTTCATGTGAGAAAGGTCTGAATCCATTGTCAGGGAGGTGAGGAGTGGGTACAAAATACCACCCTCTATCAGTTGCATAATTCACTTTCTCTTTTTCTTTTTTTTTTCTGAAAAAGGCCCACGGGGTGAGAAGGGATCCCCAGGTGAAGCTGTGGTAGAAACTATCAGAACAGAAGTCTCGTCATTAGCATCTCAAAGTAAGTGGCCCTGCCTTTCCAGTCATTTGCTGGGAGATGTCACAGCCTCAAGGCCTGCTCTCAGCTATCAGGAGATGTCCCTACCTCTTTCCCCTCAACGTGACACAGGGCAAGTGTGTGTATGTCTATGTTTGGTGGTAGGACTGCAAAGCCAGCTACTTCTTCTGCCCTCCTTCTCACCTGTGCATCCCAAATTCCTCTCAAAAGGAGGTAGATGGCATCGGGCCTATGTCACAGAGGGAAGCCTAGGAATGGTGACTGGTGGACAGCTGCTGACAGCAGAGGTGGTCACAGAGCTGAGAGGTTTCAGCCTGGCCTTTCAGCCACTGTGTTCACACAGGGCAGTTCCCTGTGTAAGATGAATGTGAAGCCCTTTGTAAGAGGAGAACCATTTTAAAAAGGTACATTAATCTGAGCAACAGAAATAATATCTCTGCAAATTAGAGGATGAATTCACGGGGGAGCAAGTGCTATTTTAACATGAAAATAAGTGGAGCATAACAGAATAGTTTAGCAACATCCCAAGAAAATTGCTTGCTCTGCATCACACTAGTTGAGTGATGCACTTACAGTCAGTATTCCTAGGGTTTGGGACCTCTGCAAATGTGCAGCAGAGGCAAGGTAGAAGAGGGCATACAACTATAAATGATCCTTGCCTGATCACCATATGAATGGGGTCATGTAGGTTCAGACCATGCTTCAGTACTGTCCCATTCCCCATTCAGGAGTCTTGGATCTCAGTATCACTGAACTTTGAGTTTGTGCCTTAGCTTGGAGGGAAGGGTACATCTCACAGTACAAACAAGTTAACACAGTGCAGCTACTTGTTAAATAATGTCTGTGTTATGTTCTCCTCCCAAAACCTACCTCACTTTTAAATTATCTTTCTTCTCCTTGAAAGTTCTTTCCCTCCCTCTCTGGCCTTTGAGTTCTTTGCTCTTTCTCTTAGCAGCCACTACTCTCCTCCCTCTGTCCAATATGCTGCCAGCCTGCTCAGCACTGTATTTTGCTTCATGTCCTAACCTGCATGCTGGCAACCAAACAATCTCTTCTCTCCCTTACTCAGCTTTGGCTTAGGTCACCCAGGTCTTGCCTTAGTCCACCTTTGTTGTAAGAACTTATAACAGCAATGTATCAACAAAGTTTCCATAGCAGCACTAGCTCCACAGCAACAATTTTCCCTTGTTTGTGTGTGTTTCCTTTGCGCAGTGCTGGGAGATTTACAAGGGCGAGCAGGACCACCAGGTCCCCCTGGACCACCAGGTACGTAATACAGCAGAGCTCAGTGCCTAAGCAGGGCGGGGGGATGCTCACACACATGACATGTTTCTGCCCCGTGCAGTTTGCTGAGTAAGTATTCTACAATACCCCTGTTTCTGTTGTCTTCAGGTGAATCTGTGCAGGGACCTCCTGGACCTCGCGGTCCCCCAGGTAAGAGCTTGTTCCTCTGAAACAAAATATGAAAATAGGGGTGGGGGGTTTCCACTGCCTCTGTCCTGGGCCTTGCAGTATCCCAGATCTTGTACTCGGTGGAAGTTAGTAGGCCTGACTTTACTGGAAGCAAAATGTCGCATAGTGGGTTCCTACTAACACAATTTTACTGCAGCAAGATGCCACCCGACAGAGGACATTTCCTTTGTCACAGGCTTCTAGCCAGAGTAGTAATTCATAAAAGCTGTATTTCTTGGGAAGACACCCAGAATTTTCAAGTTCCCAAAGTAAATAACTGCAATAAATTTCATATTTGCTTCTTACTTGTCTAGCCTTAGCTTCCAGCCATAGGCAGATGGGGAGGTTCTTATTATGAGGAACATATCCCCACTCCCCTTCCAGTAGCACAGATTTCCCTTTACCACCCAGAACAGGGGAGGTGTAGGAGGACATGAGACAGGAGCATAATGTAATTCCTTGCTCTCTGCTCAGCAGGAAAAGGGAGCGGGTCAGGTGTATGATGAAATGAATGTTCCCTTTCACTGTAGTAAAAGCCAGGTGGGACAGGCACCCTGTACCACAAAGAAAGGAGTTTCTCTGTCTTTTGTCTGCTGTGGTGCCAAATTGCAATGAAAATTAACTAACAGAGGTAGATGTGTGTGGAGAAAATGGTGATATGAGCCTTCACTGGGAAGTATTTTAGCTAAGGCCATAATGGAGATGTAGCAACTCTGATGTGAGTTGATGTACATTGCTGAGGTTCATCTTTCCTGAAGCCTTCTTGTGTCCCTTTTGCCTAGGAGAAGGATTGCCAGGACCTCCAGGCCCACCAGGGAGACCAGGATCTTCTATGTCCACCTCAGGTCCATTTTCTCACTCATTCCTTCACCTATGCACTGGGAATGTCCTGTTGGGGTTCCAGAGAGCACATGCTTGGTTAGGACCAGATGGAGCCAGAGAAACCTTGTGTCATGTTCTGTTGGATGTCATAAAGAAATCTCTTTATTTTAATTACAGAAGGATTCTTCACAGGCCCACCGGGTCCACCAGGCCCACCAGGCCCCAAGGGAGACCAAGGTGGGTATGTCCTGCTACCTCACCAAGGTGCTAGATAGATCTCAGCACCAAAGGAAGGAAATGGTTGGGAGCAGGAAGCATCCTGCCTTTCTGAGTCTGTAAGAAAGCTTAGCACAGTTGTCACTGAGGAGAACTCCTGCTTGCCATAAAATACATCAGTCACTGTTGGAGAAATTTAGTAGCCTGTAGTACTGGTGTCAAGGCAATCACTGTATTCCCATCCCAACTTTTCAAGCCCATTAGATTCAAGAGCATTCAGAGCTTCAAATTTGCCATTGAAGGGGAACAATCTTTTTGCAAAATGCAGTGTGGGCTAAGTCAGTGCAAGTAGGTGGCCCTGTGAATTGTAGCTCAGCTCTCAGCTGGCAGGAAAACATCGAATCTGTTTCTCCCCTGCAAATTGAAGGCCAAGATAATATGCAGCAGTGTGGGCTGGGATGTTGCAGATCAGAATAAAGCAAGTGCTAACACTGTTCCTCTGCTCCCCTGTTCACAGGAGAACGAGGTCCACGAGGATTCACAGGTGAGGAGGCTTCCAGAAGATACCAGTGGGGTTCAGGGTAGGTTGCCTGTGTATATAACTGCTCCTCCATTTCTGTGTCCCATGCAGGAGAACCAGGTGAACCTGGCCTTTCAGCATTCTCCTCCCAAGGTCAGTCTGTGCCCCCTTTCCTCTTTTGAATTCCTTGTCCCTGGGCTGAAACCAGCAGGCTAAATCCTGCTCTGTAGATTCTTGCTTGGTTTTAGTGGAGCCAGGATTTTGTCCACACACTTTATTCCTGTGAATGTCTGACTCTTCTTCTGCAATTGTCAGGTGAAAGAGTCACCATACAGGGACCTCCAGGCCCACCAGGCCCACCTGGACCAAAAGGTGAAGTTCAAAATCTTTCTTCTTTCTTTGTTGGTGGCCTCACACGGCCAAGTGTGGTTGAGACTAAAGGATGGAACAACCTGCTCCTTTGGAAACTACAGCTGTGCTTGCCCTGTCTTTTCAGGCAGAGCAGGACCATGGCAATAGAATTTCTCTGAGCACAAGGCACTTGAGCAGGTCACAGAAGGCTCAGGAAACATGCTGTGGCCTCTTACTTATTCCCAACAAGCTGTTAATTCAAGGCAGTCACTACAAGGGCTGGGTATTTGCTTCTCTGACATTTAACTCAGGTGTTTTACATTACCAAGTTATGTAACATGCAGTGACACCCATTACAATTATCTGTCTCCCTCACTGGTTTCCAGGTGATGCAGGTGTCCCAGGAGCTCCTGGCATCCCAGGAGCATCTCGAGGTAAGAGGCCAGACAATCATTGCTCTGGTGTTAAGAAGGAATGTTGACATCCTCATGGAGATTTTGAAAAAGCTCTTTTGACTTTTACCAGTGTTGTTGTCAACATAATGCTGATGTGATTTGCATTCAGAACATCTTTTTTCACAGCTTTCCTTTTATCAGAAAATTTAAGAATTGCCAGTTTTCTTTTTTCCAGTTTACTGGTAATCCTATGAGCCAGAGTTTTTCCTCTGTGTGAGCAGGTTCTTGAACCGGTGCTGCCCAGGCGGACTGCGATTGGGGGCAGCAGGGCAGTGAGTTTATACTAATTAGCCAGAGTGCTTTATAATCTCCATCTGTATTCTGCACAACATTGCACTCTGCTGCACAAACTGATCAGATGTGCCCATTCGAAGCCAGTAGGGTCTCTGGACTCAGCCCTGCAGAGGTGCATGGGCTGAATTATAAGATGCTGGATTAATTGAAGACATTATACTTCCAACTAGCCCATACACAGACTGTGTTTAGAGATCAAGGGGGAGCCACTCCATAGTCCATTTCCAATGGTCTTTCCATGTGGAAAGGGCTTAATGCAAGTACACTGTAGCATCACTTGGTCTAAGGCAACCATGCCAAAACCACTCCTTCTCCTTACAATGCTTTCTGTAGGTGGGTCCAGACAAATTCAAGGACCTCCAGGACCTCCTGGCCCACCTGGTCCTCCTGGCACAGGTGGAAGTTCATCTCAAGAGATTCAGCAGTATGTCACTGACTACCTGAAGAGTGAGTATAATGAGACTTTTGCTGTGGGTCAGCAATGCATGCCTATCTCTCTTTTTCTCCTTGAACCCTTTAGAAACAGTATCCTTACTACTCTGGGCTTATTTCTGTTGAATACTGTGAAGTGCTGTTGCCACGCACTGTGGTCTCTGCAGAGCTGTCCTGTTGTCCTGCTCTTTGCCTGGGGAAGAGGGTCTGGTAATTGTGCATATGGTCAGTCTTCCCTCTTAGTGATGTGGCCATATCTTGGGCTTCCTACCTAGGTGACAATGTGAGACACTATTTGACTGGTGCCCAAGGCCCGCCAGGCCCTCCAGGCCCACCTGGAGTTATCACCACTGCAGATGGGATGACCTTGGATTACGCAGAGCTAGCTACCCGTGTTATGAGCTATATGACAAGTAAGCACCATGTTGGTAAGCTCTGTAGTGAGTCACACTCTCAGCTAAGCTTGTGCAGCAGCTGGGGGGTGAGAAGCAACAGTCTTTAAATGGCAGGACCTCAACTATATTCGTCTTTAGTAGTCTTGGCCCAGGACTCCACAGAGCTGAGCTGCCTTCTGAGCCTTGTCCTGTTTTAATGGCTAGATTAACTAACAGCTGCTCCTGTTTAAAAAGTCTCAAACATTTGCTGTTAGACCCTTTTAACATCCCCAAGACCCAAACAGAGGTGGCTTTATTTAGTATATGTGGTCTCAAGTATTGTGGGGTTGTCTTGTATGCTTGGAGCCCTCCTAAAGTAGATGAAATTCGAAGAGCTTTTGGGAGTAGCCTGGAATCTGTCAGAAGAGCACAGACCATGCAGCTATGGAGATGACCCAGATGTGTGAGATAGCAAACTGATTCATAGTTGGGGGCATGAGAAGCCCATTCTATCAGTTAAACTGGATTAATTCAGCTTTTCTTTGTCCCTTCCTGACCCCTCTTCACCTTCTCTCTCATTCTGGCTCATGTACAACCTTTTCATTCCCACAGGCTCTTCTAGTCGCTCTGAGTTACTTGCCAGCTCAGTATCAACTACATCCTTTTTGTACCAAGAACTTTTGAACCTGCTGCAGAGTAAGTGACCCTCATGGGAAATATGGGATTGAGGGTAAAGCATGCCGTCATCCTGGAGATCTGCTTTTCCCTGCTGGTCTCCTGTCTCCAACTGGAGTTACCTGCAACTGCTTCAGAGGGCAAAGGACTGCCATAGGTGCTGCTGAGCAACCTGTGATGTCTCCTTCCATGTTCTTTTGAGACAGATTTGTTTGTCTTGTGCTGGAGAGTTCACATGCTTTCCAGAAGCTCCCTTACCTTTCTTATCCTTTTGCTTTTCGTAGCCACTGTTGTAACTCTTCAGTTTCTTACTCTCTTCCTTCCTTCCCTCTCATTGGCTATCTAGGTAGGATCTGCCTATGTCATTCCTTTTCAGGAATTCCCCACAATTTCTCCCAATCTCCCTCCCACTAAAACTTGGTCTTCTACTTTCCAGCTCACCCACTTTCCTTGGGTTCTGCCAATTCCTTTTGCCCACCCCAAATCCTTGCTATGTCATTGTTCTTAAGGTGAGGAGGATCCCCAGCTCTGTGTGCTTTCTATACACGCTGTTACTGTGGGCTGATAGATGAACCTCCAGGATGTCATTTTGCTGTGCCTGAAGGTATTGATGATGCTGACCAGCACTGTCTCCAAATGCCTACTGCAATGCCACAGACCTCAGAATGGTCTTTTCCCAACTGAGCTGCTTTTTATTCCCTTGACCCAAGATGTTGTCCAGGGTGTCCTGAAGAAACAGAGCACACAGCGGTCCCTTCAGCAATCAAAATTCTCATCCTTCTCAAACCCTTGTTGTAGGAGATTCCCAGCCCTGTCACAAATGTTTCTGACACCATACACAGGACAGTTCACACTCAGAAAAGAGGGGAAAAGGAACTTTGGATCCGTAGGTTTTGATGGTCTCCCTAGAGGCAGGGGCTCAGCTCACAGGGTGGGAATTCCTGACCTCTGATGTCTGTGCAGCAGCTGGATGCATTTTTTCATTTCTAGGAGAAGAAATTCGTCAGTATCTCATTGGACCTCAGGGCCCACCAGGACCTCCTGGACGAGGGAGAGATGGCACGTCTCTGTCACTGGATTATGATGAGCTGACCAGGCGGTTTATCAGCTACTTGACAAGTAATGGTCTTTACTAGTGCATGTTTCCCTCTGTTCCTCTGGGAGCTCAGCAGAAAGCTCATGCTATCAGTCAGTGAAAACAATTCTGGTGTTGACTGTGTGAATCCCTATGTACAGAGACCTCCTCACAGGGACTGTGAGAAACATGGAAGAGAACAAAGATACCATGTAGCTAAGATACTACCCACAGACTCTAAGAATGAGTTCTTGCTTTGTTAGAAATTGAGCTTAGGAGCATAATTTCACCTTAACCGCTTTAAGTACCACCAACACATTTAAGTGTTTTCCATAACCCTTTTCTTCCTGGCTCTGTGGCTAGAATATATTTCCCTGTGAAAGAGTTGGTCTGTGTCCACTCAGACAGCTAAGGCAACAAACTCTTAGAAATTTAGAGTTAGTCAACACAAATTCCATGTCTCTGCTTCATTTTCCCACTTGTAGAGGGCTGATATGGTATGTAAGAACTGTTGGACAGTGGACCTGGAGCATCCCCAGCAGCAGTGCTAAAATGCCTAATCCTGGTAGCTGCAACTATCTGCTTAGAAGCACAGCCTGGTCCATGCTCCGTGTCTCTGAGCTGCCCTTGGAGACCAGATCTCAGTAGTGGATTGCTCCTGAGATGGAGGGAATTTCCTTTTATGGCTCTGAAAGTAGGAAACTGCAGTTTAGTGGCAGCACCCCAAAGGCTCACGCAGGACAGGTGCATTTTGTCAGCAAGTATATTTCATTAAAGCAAACTCCAAAGTGCAGAATGTTGCCCCAGAGCTGCAGACATAGGGAGAGCAGCACATGCATCAGCCTGTGGGCCACAGCTGAGCTGCAAGTCCAGGGGTGCCCCCACCATGTCATGGGGTCATGAGGTGCAGAGCTTTTGTCAAGGATAGAGAGTCCTGATCCCTGCCTGTCTGCAGGTGCCCTGCAGCTGTTGGGATTAATGGAGAAAGCTCAACTTCAAGTCCACAACAAGGTTTGAGCTCTGTTTCCCAGCACAACCTGCTGATGAGAACACTCCCTGCTGCAGGAGTCCTTCCTGCGTTGTCTCTGAACAAGACCTGCAGCCTGTCTGTTCATACTGGTCTGATAACATGGATCTGTTTGATTTTGCAGATTCTGGGATGAGCATTGGACTTCCTGGACCACCTGGACCTCCAGGGACTCCTGGTATATCTTACAGTGACCTGACAGCGTACCTGCGAAGTAAGTGAACTTCTTTACTCCTGTGCTGTGGGTCCCTATACGGCCCCAGGATAATTTTTTACAGTCTTAGTGACAGAATTTCCCCTTTTGCCCATCATGGCCAATAATTTTATATGAGTAAACATTGGTGGCCCCTCATCCTTAGCAGCACTGCAGACCTCTGGGCAATGCTGGGACCTGCACAGACCACAAGGGGCTGCAGCCAGATCACTGTGCTCCTGTGGGGAGCAGCAGCCAGGCTGCCTTGGGATTGGGCATGGAGGAGCCCTTTGTCATATCCAAACTCTGCAGGATAAAGACATAGTTTCTTATGTCACTCTTTAAAAGTGTATTTTAAAAGTAGGGACTTCTACTTACTCTCTTTGGAATCTCCTGACTTTTCAATGTGAAGTCTACATACAGGGAAGTGAGGTGCCCCAGGGAAGGCCGCACCACAAGATGCTGGGGAGAAAAAAGTGCCTTATATTTGTCTGTATCTGGCATTACCTGTATTGTCAAGGAATGTTCATCAGGGTTGTGGTTGTTTGGTTGACTCTTTTCTTCCCTTGTGTCTTACAGACTCTGAATTCAGTGGTCTTGTTGGGCCGCCTGGTCCTGCAGGGCCTCCAGGACCTCCAGGGATCCCTGGATCACCAGGCACCTCTCTGGAGGACGTATCTGCCTACCTACAAAGTAAAGCACTTGTGTTTCTCATATAAATTCTGTTTTTAGGTGCTAGGGGGACTGAGGCTGAGATTTAGCTCACCCAGGGGTGTGACTGCCCAAGGTCACTTTAAAGAGAAAATCTCATTAATATGGTCCGTAAAGGGATGGAAGTTGGGGTTTGGAGCCTTACAAGATTCCCATATATGTGCAATTTCCTTGTCCTCTCACTGACAGAAAATAATTCTTTTCTCTCTCTCAAGATGTGGGATACTCTTTCCTTTCTGGAGTCCGAGGCCCACCTGGCCCTCCTGGCCCTCCAGGACCACCAGGCTTCTCAGGAACTGGCCTCCTGTCCTATGCTGACATCACCCAGAGCGACGAGTTCAGGAGCGAGCTGATCCAGTATCTGAAGAGTAAGGGGACACCATCCATCCCCCCATGCACACATCCCAAGCCATGCTTTGCTTGGTGTAGGCTGCTGGCTCTGCCACAGCTGAGGTGTTCCTGTAGGAGCATTCCCTGATCTGGGGCTGCAGCAACACCTTACCTCTACAGCCAGGTCTAAGCAGGACTACTCTGCACACCATAGGCTTGTTTCCTCTCAGTCCAACTGCCCGGCCAAAGTCCGTGTTGTGACACAACAGGCACAGGCATGGGGCACTTACAGTTGGCCTGTGCTGGACAGAGTGTCCCCAGTAAGGTCACTGGCAGAGTTTTGCCATGGGAAAAGCATTTTCTTCGGCAAGCACCTGCCCACAGAGCAGCGGATGATCCAGCACTGAGCCTGCTGTGAAGCAGCACTGGTCTGAGCTCATCCTGGCAAGTCATCCAGGGCAGTCTTTCAAAACCATGGGGTTCCCTCACTTTTGGGAGATTAGTCACAGATTGGCTGTTGTGACAGAGGTGCTGAAATTGGCCTGAGGGGAGGGCACCTTTCTGCAAAGTCAGTGGGCATGTTCCCAAGACAAGGCACACAAAACTGTGGGAAAGATGGGAAGGAGGAGAGTGTCATGCCATCTGTAGAGATCAAGATTGAAATATGTGCCTGCTGCCTGAGAAATGGCACTGGATGAGGGTTGGCAAGACAGAATTTTACAGTCCAATCAGGTGGTAGCACACCACCTCTGCCAAGCCCCGTGTCTCTGAAGTTCCCCTCTCACCTTTTGCAGGTGATGAAGTTCGAAGCTACATCCAAGGGCCACCTGGGCCTCCTGGGCCACGGGGACCAGCAGGACCCAAAGGAGACAGTGGTTTGGTGTCTGGGTCTATGTCTTCATCATACCAAGGGTTACGGACTTCGGAGCGCTTGCATGGAGGATCTCTTGGTGCTGAGGGCTCCCATGGGAGCACAGGCAGCTCCATGAGCAGCTCGTCCTCTTACCATGCCTCAGTGGGCAGTGAAGGCACTTATGGTGCCTCCATGGGCACTGAGGGGGCTTTTGAAGGGTTGCTGACAGAGGAGGAATCCCGCAGCAGATCCTACAGCAACTCCTTCACTGGTTCCCTGGATTACAATGAGCTGGCACTCCGTGTGTCAGAGAGCCTGCAGAGTGAGTGAAAAGCCTGCTTGTCCTGACCCTCCCTGTCCCAGCCTAGAGCTCCTCACCCTGTGTCTGGTGTCCTCCCTCCCCTTCCTGCTGCCTACAGCTCTTGCTTACACCTTCCTGCCTCAGCATCCAGTCAGTTATCCCAGAGCTCCTTTCAAATGACATCTTTAATTCCTCAGGCCAAGGTATTCTCCAGGACCTGATGTCTTACACTGCACGGGGACCCGCAGGTCCCCCAGGCCCTCCTGGTCCCCCTGGCATCAGCAAGGTCTTTGCAGCTTATGGCAATGTCACTGGGGACCTCATGGACTTCTTTAGAAGTAAGTGACATATTGACTTGGCATTTCTGGTTCATGTATATGAGCTCTCACAGACCTAGTGATCTTTTCACCTTTGCATGCTGCAAAAGTCAAGGTACACATTGAAGGTGGATGGTCTTTTGATCTCCTTCTTCCCTTGCAGTCTTATTGTTAGGAAGGACCTCAATTTTTCCCATTCTTTGTAAGAAACTCACCCCAAACCCTGAAGGCCTCCATGCTTACAACCTCTGCGGTCCATTGTAACATGGCTGGGCTGGCACATGTACAGCAACATGAGTCAGATGCTTGCTCTGCTCTCAGATTCCCTGCCCTCAGCATGGGCCAGCTCCAGCCCTGGTGACAGCCAGGACACCTGAAGAGGGTTGCAGAGCAGTGCTGGTGAAATGACATCACAGCCTGTCCCTGGATCCTGCAACCTTTGTTGGGACCCAAACCATTTTTGAAAAACTTTGTCAGTCTCATCCTATCTAACTGGGAGAAATGTCTTTCCAGTGTGACCCACTGCTTCTCTGGGTAAGCACAGTGGTTTGTCCCCCTCCTTCAACTTCTCCATTTCCCTTTCCAGCATATGGTGCGATCCAGGGGCCACCCGGTGAAAAGGGAGAGAGAGGGTATCCTGGAGCCAAAGGTAAGCCTTGCCATCCTTTCCCTCTCGTCCTGTGATGCCCAGGAAGCAGCACTATGACCACAGAGATAGTCGATGCAGTATGGCTCAAGGTCACACCTTCCTATGGTGGAGGTGGCACCTTCAGGGTCACAGCCAAAACATTTTCCTGACTTGGTCTCCCTTACCCTGGCCTGTCCTTGTCCATGTGCCACTTGTGTTCAAGGACAAACTTTGTCTTCTCCTCCCTTCAGGTGACCCTGGGCCGATGGGTCCACCAGGACGGCAAGGGCACAGGGGACCAAAAGGAGAGAAGGGAGAGAAAGGTATGAACAGCTGCCACTCCCAGGAGAGCAGGGTTTGCCTGTTGGAGAGTGGAGGATTCCCCAGGCACCAGCCCATCACTGGGAATGGCCACATTTTTTTGTTTTGGATCTTTTGTCTTCTCACATGAACTTTTCAAGTAACTCTCCTTTTTACTTTCTTGTCCCCAGGTGAACAAGTGTATGTTGGCAGAAGAAAACGAAGAAGTGTTGGGGTTTAAGGAGAGAGGCAGCTCAGTTCTACACAAGGCAGCAGTCCCAGCAGTCTGTAGAGAATTATCCTGAGTCTTCACTGCCTTAATGCTAAAAAGTCCTCGCCGCTCAGCTGACCCCTTAGACTTCATAGTTCAGTGTTGCTGCAGAGATCTGAACCTCTTGTACATGTCCAGCATGGTGCCCCGGTGGGTGTTTGCTCCTGTTACTGATGTTTGGTTTCATGACCCTGAGCTTGCAGGCTGATGACTTTGGGCTGACAAGGGCTTCCTGTCTCACCTAGTCCAGGCTTCTATTACTCCCAGCTATGTAACAACCTCGGTTTTTTAACAAGTGGCCAACTTAAAAAAGCAATCCCACCCCTGCCAAACGTGTGTTTTGTCAGGGATCAGATGCAGCCCACAGGACACAGGACCCTGTGGGATGCCCAGGGCTTGAGCTTGCACTGCACTGGGACTCCCTCTCCACAAGCCCTGCTGGCCCTAAGTGGAAGAGAGGAGCACAGTCAGACAGGACAGGCCCAGGGAATGAACCATCACACTTTTACATGTAATTTGTTTATCTTTTAAAAAATATTTTTGTATTTTTTCCTGGTTTTCTAAACATTGGGGGGAAATAATTTTAATGTAAACAGCCCAATTAAAGTGTGTTTTAACCCCATGCCTGAACTGCTCAGGGCCACCATTCTGTGTTTGCAGGTTCTGTAGTGGGGCAGGGTGAGGCCCTTGAGAAAGGTCTAAGGTACAATGGTAAAATACAATGGTACAATGTTAAATACTTTTTACATGCAGTTATTTTAAAAATTCTAAATTGTCCCCTTCACTCAAACATCACTTTTACTTCATGCAAGTTTTCCATCAACAAAACAGAGGCCATCTCAGCAAACTGTGATTTTTATTGTATTTACAGTAGAATTATTACAATATTCTACAGAAAGCCATCAAATCAAATTACTTTTAAAAACAAGACAAAAAAAACCCCAAAACAACAAAACCGTTGTATGGTGGCTACTGCAAGTTCACTTCCACGAGCTGTACAGAGACCCTTAGCCAATTATTCATCCATCTCATGATTTTTGGTTGCTTTCTGTAAGGCAAAAATAACTTGTTTTGCAGTTAACACAGAACATTCAACAAACTGCTGGGAGAACACGAGGCTGGCAGTGCCTCAGGAGCATGTGCTTTGTCACAGGACTCTGACAGGATGTCTGCTTTGCCTGGCTTGCAGACAGAAAACAGAGGTGACAGCTCAACATTAGACTTCACTCAATGTCCCTTTCTAGTTTCTGTTCTTTCCACAATTAATAGGACTGATACTATGAAAGAGGCTTTACCACCTAGTTTGGTCATTGTGGAACAGATTTTGGAAAATCAGGGTAACTTTGGGCTCAGCCACTCCTCCCTTCTGCTTTCAGCACAATGGGAGCACACATGAGTTGGATTGGAGCATCTTGTATTCAGGGAGTTGTTCTTCTCTGGCACCACTGACTACCCCAATGCCAGATGTGCAAAGGAGCTACAGAAACAAAGCACAAGGACTGAGGTGGGAGAATGGGGCTGGAGAACAACTAAAAAGTTCTGTAAAAGAGGAACACTGTAGTTTCTTTTGTTTTCTCCCCTTATCTGGTCTCGTATTTTGTAAGACTGAGAAACGAGAAGGCATCCTGGCCTTGGCTTACCTGTGAACAACAAAGGTTAATTCTCTCTGACCTTATTTCAACTGCTGTGAAGATGGCAGAAGTAGTCTGGGAATGGAAAATGTGCATGGACACATCAGTGCAAGGAAGTTTCAGAGGTCCAGAAGTACAGATTTTTTCATAAAATGACAAGAATGTAAATGCTAACATAGAAAAGCAGAGAACTTACCTACACGGTGACTGTCCTAAACACTCCTTCCTGCCCTTTCCTTCAACAACCGGAGTCACTGTCCTCAAAAACTTGCCCCACTTCCCCAGATGAACCAAGAAGCAGGAGTTCAGTGGAAGCAACTAGCACTGACCTTAGTTGCACATTTCAGTTTCCAGCAAGGATGAGTCTTTCTGAGGTCCTGGGAGCTGCAGCTGCCTGAAAATCAGGCTGCCTAAAAGCGGACTTAAGTGCCTGAATTTAAAACCCCTTATTCAAATCTTTCCTATACCAAAGCATCCTTGAAATATATTTGCAAGACAGCTACTGTTTCAGCTGGAGAATCAACTTAAACTTTCCATATGATATTGCTGTCACAGAAGACAGGGTGTGATGAATGCAATTTCATTGCTGCTTTGCTTGGTTCAGTCTCAGTTAAGGTGCTACATTTCCTATTTATTAAGAAAAATCATCCAGCAGCATGGAATTATCAAAAAGTCCTATGGGACAGAAGAATAAGAATTTTTTTAACTGTGTGATTGATTACATATTGAACACCTGTGAATAATTTTAAAAGGGTATGAGTTTAAAAGATTATCTGGAAAAAAGGATCCAACTCAGGCTGAGTATCAGTATTTTAAGTGATGTGTCAAATCACTGTGAATAAATGCCACTGGTCAGGACAGCAGCCCTGCCACCTCAGCACTGGAATTCAGGTGCCAATTCAAATAAAGGTTTTCCTTCAGAAGGTGTTTATAAATCAGGATCCATCTAATCAATCATAACCTCAATACTGTACCTTTACATACCATACATACTTCTTCTGCATTCAACAGAGACAGAAGAGTGCTTGAAGAAGGAAAATTTGTTTAATGGGAATCAGAGGGGATGAAATGTTGGAGTATTTCTCCTTCACCAAAGTAAACAGCAAAGTTCCCTGGGACTCCAGGAGGCCAAGAGCTGAGCCAGACCATTTGCCCCATGACTGGTAACCCCTCCTCAGCCACCCTGACTCAGGAGAGATGTGGAATCTCCTAAAAACAGGGGCACAGGAGCACCCAAACAGCTTTAGCCCCAGCTCTCCCTGGGCTACCAGCAGCACTGCATTAGTCAAGGACTAAGAGCCTGCACTCAGCTGTGTTCTAGGAACTCAGGATGCGAGCAGAGCCAGGGTCTCTGTCCTTACAAGGCCCTTTCCCATAAAGGATGACTTAGCAGGTGCCCAAATCAGCTTTCAGAGCTCAGGATGCACACGTGAGGTCTGACCCCATCAGAGCCAGGGCCTGCAGGCAGGTTTTTTGTGAGGATCAGTTGTAGATAGAGCAGGACAACCCATACACTGACTGCAGCCCAGCCATATACTGCCCTTTTTCCTGTGGACAGTATTTATGATGTGGTAAAACACAAAGGTGAGCAAATTCTGATTTGCGGTCAGCTTTGCAAGAGCATGTGGGGACACTGAGACCTGCCAAACACTCAGTAAGAAAGCACATTGTTTTTGTTGTGGAAAATACACCTAACTGCCCTGGAGATGGAGCTGCTAACCTTCATTAAACAGCGGTGACATGAGACAGAACAGAAATTGGATTTTGTATCTCAGGAGATCTCTTTTGCGGCTGTGTGAGGCTAAATTAATTTGAATTGGATTTTCTGACACTGATACAATATTATAACACCTTTTTCACGTTCTGCAACACTTAAACCCAATTTACCCAGTCTAAGTGTGTAAGGACTCACGCTAGTTCCCGTTACAGCACAGAAAATACTATTTTCATGCTTGGTATCAATTCTCAGCACAGTTCACAAGGCTGCAACTGCTTCCCAGTGTTCCCCACCTGGAGAGATGAGCAAGGCTTCCATCACCACATCTGATCTCTCCCTTCATCGCAGAGCTCAGTTACAGTTATTTGTGCAATTTACAATGAGATCACGTTACAGGGGCCTGTGTGAAAAGGATCTTCAAATAAAAGATGTAAGAGATTTAGACAGAGGTAAACAGAATGCCAATATATATTAGCAAGTTACCACTGAAACTACCAACAACGTAAGGAGAAGATTATTAACACAGTGTAGTGATAGGACAAGGAGTATTGGGTACAAATTGAAAGGGGGAGAAATTTAGGATAGGTATTAGAAGTTTTTTTCCTGTGAGGGTGGTGAGGCACTGGCACAGGTTGCCCAGGAAGGTTATGGATGCCCCAGCCCTGGAAGTGTTCAAGGCCAGGGTGGATAAGGCCTTGAGCAATCCGGTCTACTGGACGTGTCTCTGCCCATGGTGGGGGGGATCGGGACTAGATGACCTTTAAGGTCCAATCCAATCCCCTAACATTCTGTGATTTCCCTCTGAGGACTTAATGTGGATGAAGGTAGGGATGAACCAGAAGGGAAAATCTGCCTGCCCTGCCTACTCCCTGAGTAAAGCACTGAGCCTACTTCATACGAAACCGCAAACAAATTCTGTTAAATAGAGATGAAGATTATTTAATGCTATCTCAGTAACAGTCAGTTTATGAAGGTGGAGCTAAAAAGCAAAAGGTCTTCAAAGACTTTTCTCCCTAATAAACAAAATTCAAAGAACTTTGCATTTAGCAACAGAGAACATTCTAGAGATACGGTGTGTGAATTTACAACAGTACACAATACACATTTAGAATAATAAAATACCAGAAATTAAGGCTAGCTATTAAAGTTATTATGCTATCAAAAAGTTACAAAATTTAAATTAAAACATGCATTTTCCAATTATTTTTTTTACTGTGCTGTAAAGTAAGTGTCTTCATTGAGAAGGTATTGGTTCAACATCCAAGGATTTCAGCATCCAAGGTTTCAATCAGAGCTGATTATAAAGTCCTAAGTTAATTTATGAGTTCATTGACATGCAGCAACACTGTTCCCATGAAATGAACATCATATAATGGTCACCAACCGCACGTTCAATGCAAGAGAGCAAAACAAAACAGTTGCAGTTGATGCCCAAAGACAACAGAAAGCAAATACTATTTTACAAATGGAACTCCAGCATACCCAAGTACAGCTCATAATACTGTCTTGATATGACGCAACCTCTCCCCACCAACAGGAGTGCAGCAAAAGTGACCTAAGACAGCTGTATTTCCCTACCCGCTACATAAGAAACATTTCAGAGTTTCCACTGCAGATCAATCAGGTAAATAACTTATCGTACATCTATGAATTTGAAAAATAAAACCTGCCTATGTTAGTAGGTGGCAACATGAAAGCAAAACACCCAGCTTCATAAAGGAGTTTGTCTATATATTTAACTTAAATCTTTCCACAAAATAAAATGACTAAAAAAAAAAAAATAAAAATTTAATCTAACACTTCTAATGGAATCAGACTTTAGCTATGGTTATTTATAAATATGACCATCCATCTCCACTTTTGCAGTGGAGTTTAAATGAACAGGCTTTGGTAAGAACAGAACAATGGCTCTACCCATTCCAGGTACAGTTAGAGAAACCACGTCCATTTTGCACCCCGCTTTCTAAAAAATACATTCTACAGTTTTTCAATTTGTAGAAGTAACCACCAGTAAAATAGCAAAGGAAAATAATAAACTGTGCATTTTAAAGTTAGCATTTCTTTCACCTTTACATATTTTAGTGCAAAATATTTTAGGGTGAGGATTTACAACAAAAATGGCAGTAGCAGCAAGAAAATTTGTTTTGTACAGTAACAACAATGCTAAGGAGTTTTTTTTTTTTTAATGACAAAACAGTATCCCGTTACCAGGATCAGCATATCTAAGTGTTTCAGGCACTGTATTAATTAAACTAGCACCCCCATTTCGTTATGGAACTAATGGACAAAACATGTCATGGAGATCAGCTCAGTTTAATTCATGCCAGAGGTTTCTTTTGAAAGAAATTACAAAGGGTTTTGCTTTTGCCAATTGTGTTTAAACATAAGGGTTTGTTTTCCTGATGACTGGCATGTTCTAAGCAATTAGTTTCAGTCCTTGCCATGAAGACACTGCTCCATATTATGAAACTTTAAACCTTTCATGGCATTTTCAGTTGTGGAATTCTCTCGTGGAGAGATGTGATCCTTAAAAACACAGTAGCAGAACTAATATTACACCGTTTAAATGTTCACATGAGAAACCATTTTTCTGTGATGAGAAGGAGCATAATTAATATTTCAGGCTTAGAGTCAAAACCATAGGTAACATACTTTTAGAGACCGAGATAAAAAGCTCACTTAGTCTTGAAACATCTGAAGGACGTAAAGTTACCATTGTACACCAACACTTTGTTTCTTCTGCTCAGAGAAGTGAAGAAACTGATGCTGACACTGATTGTCTCCACTGAAAACGAAAAGAGTGGGGTCCTCTGATGTACATACACCGCAGATGAGTCGGATTAGATGGGTAAGGATGGAGAATTCCAAATAGGAAAAACCTACAGCAGTTCCCAGAGTTACGACCCAGTGGAGTGAAGGCTGGGGATTGGATAGAATTTGGAAATCCGGCTTTGTGTTGAAGGATTAAGGCATTCAGATTCTCCAGTCATTTTAAAGAAAACTTCCTGTTCCTGCAGTTTTCTGGCAAATTCTTCTTCCAGTGTCTAAAACCAAAATCAGATTGTCACAGGATTAAGAAGGCAAAGTACAAGAAACCCCTTGGTTACATGTTGTCTGATACAACGCTGTAACTTCATACACCATCATCAAAAAAAGTCACCCAGCAAATATGAAACTGCAAGACAGCCAAGACACTGCAAGCTAAAAATCATTTGCCTGTAAGACACTTCCTGGACTGTGTGAAAAACTAGTACTTTCCATTTTAGAATAAAATCTAAACCCCCAAACCCTCTATCTGCTACGTAGCACTCAATTTTTGTAGTAACCTACTGGCTTCTGAAAGAAGTTCCTAAAGCCAAATTTACCTCCAGCTAAGTTTTCCATGTAAACATGCACACACGGTGCAGGAGGGAGCCCTGCAAGAGGCTGGTGACACACAGACTGTTTTGCTGCACCTGCCCTTTGCTCAGCTTTTGCCTTTTTTTTTTATTTTATTATTCAGTGAACTGTAACAGCTTTATACAACAGCAGCTTGACTCTCCTCCTCTGCAATACTTTTGTACTGTCTGTATGTGCTTGATCAAAGCCCTGATTACCTCCCGATGCAGCAACTGCTCCAATTTACCTTTTTTCTTGGTCTCAATTTCTCTCTCCATTCCTTCAGTTCTTGGCTGTGCTCTTCATCCAGCTCTTTTAGCTTCTGAGTCTCATGCTCAACCAGTAGATGGCATTTTTCATTCTTAAAACAAGATACAGATAATCCTTATGTAAAACTAATTCAGATTAGGCAACTCAACATTTGTACAGTGACATATGTTGTCCTAATTCCTTTTAATTAGCTTATTCCGTGTAAATAGTGACGTGAATAATTACAAGATAAAAGTATGTTACAAGGCTGCATTTTCACAAGCTGATCTTTCCATCGGAGCCAACTGAGATAAGAAACACTCATAAATCCAAACACACTGCTGAGTGTCATCAAGGCAGCAGCTGAGAGTGTTACTCAAAACTGTGTTTCTCTGCCTAATAATGCTTTTCAAGGTCAGACAGCAATTCTGCTTTGCTTTCTAAAGACGGTCTGTACAATTTATTAAAATCAATTACATTAAAAAAGAAGCTATTTTTTGGAAATATTTCAACTCTCGGTGCCAAGAGATGAGACAAACAAACAGGGTTTAGAGAGGGGAGAAATATCATTGCAGAAGTGCCCTATGAAAAGTAAAAGCATCATCAAACCACACCTCACCTTCCACACTCCTCTCAGTAACGTACCCAGACAACTGCCTCACTTTCAGAGGACTTTTGAAGATGGCAAGGAAAAAAACTAAGTATTTAGCTACATCAAATCTTTGGGGTTTTTTTTAAGAGCAGTTGGTAATGGTCATATTTGTACGGTTGCTGTCCCAAATGGGTCTGATGAAGAGCACAGAACGACAGCAACAGAAACAAGCACTTGGCTAGACCGGAGTGCAGCAAGGGGCCAGTTCTCCTTGTGAAGCTCAGAGCAGCCCTAATCTGCTCAATTTTACTTGAGCTGAAACTCTCACAAGACTCCTACAGTACTTGGGGATTTACTGAGGCATATTAGTAGCACAGCCAGGGACTGTTTTTGCAGGATGTAAGAAAGTGAACAAGCTTCGTTGATTGTTGCACGATTTCTCTAAGCAAAGGTTATAAACAGGTGATCATTTAATGCCTTAAAACTGCCTTGTATCCCTGAAACAGGCAAAAGCTGATTTAACGGAAAAGGAGATCTGGCCTCTGGTATGCAGCAGAAACTTTTATTAAATGCATACCAAAAGGGACAAAACAAGGTTCCTTACAGCAAGGAAAGAATTCCCTCTAAGTACCTTCCAGAAGCACATGTACAAGTGGCAGCACTTTGTAAAAACCTCCTCATTCATGCACTACTGCAAACATCATGTGGGTGATGCCTGGTGCTGCCTACCTCTGTCCTGCTAAATGACATTTCAGTAAAACCAGGCTAAGAGGAAATGATGTCTACAGAAAATAGCCCTGGGAACTTGACAGATATTCCAGAACTGATCATCTGTTTCTGGTTCAAGTTCTTCTTGCATTTAAAATGATTCCTTGTTAATTGATGGAAGCATATGAATCTGGTTAAGCACTGTGCTGCAGCCACCTTTGAAAGCACAGTTGAAACTCTACACTGATCAGTAAAAATTAAGGAAAAGATGTTTCTGCTTTGCCTGCATCAGTTATTAACCCGAGTATTCCCACTGAATGGTCATTTAGTATCATCTATTTTTAACCTGTAACTGATGCAGTTCCCTGATGTTTGCTTCACACTGTAATTGAAGGTCCCGCATTTGGTTTTCGTGTTTCTGATGCTGAGCCAGTCTCTCGTTCTTCTGCCTCTTTTCTTCTTGAACAGCAAACTAAAATTAAAAATAAACAATTATTTATATTATGCCTCTGGATGCAATGGTTTACATGAGCCAAAGAATTGCATGTAACAGAATGAACACATACTGAGAAGAATGATTTTAGAAGATTTAAGCAATCATTTTCTCTTTCTTTTTTAAAATCCTTACAAAGGGAGTGCCCTTAAATTCACATCTGTCTTTTATTGGGAAGCCCAGGACTGGACCCAGTTCACCAGAAGAGTCTCACCAATGCAGCAGGGAAGGATATTTCCTCTGCCCTCATCCAGTGCATCAACCCAGTTTGGTACCATCTGCGAACCTGTGAGAGTACACTCTATCCCATCCTTACATTTACCATCTACATTATTAAAACTAAACCTTAATTTATTAATTACCTGCTTAATTTTTTCACGATCTTGGTCTGGAGAGGCTAATGAATTGATTCTTAAACTTTTCTTAAACATTGCCATTCGAGTCTTTGCTTCACTTCGCTGGATTTTAGGCAGTCTGGCTCTTTCCTGAGTTTGTTTGTTCTTTAACTCCTCAATAAGGCGTTGATTGTACCTCTGCATTTGTTCTGTTTCCTGAAATGTTGACCACATGGAAATGTTACTGAGTAACCATTATTGTTATACCCTTGGCATCTTGCTTCACCAACAAGCACCCGGTTTGAGTCAGTGCCTCTCCACAGAAACCAGCCCCAGCCCTAGTGACAGCAGTGGGGAGGAGGAGCTTCTCCCAGAGAGCTCTGGATCATGCTCAGCCCCAATGAAATTCTCCAATTAGTGCGAATACAGATATTTTACCAGCAGTTGTGCAACTCCTGAATTGCCCTGTAAAAAGTCTGCTGTTCAAAGGGAGAAACCTCTGTGTAACTGCACAGCTGGGCTGCAGCTGTGCAGGGTCACTTTGCTGCAAGAGCTGTGAAAACAACAGCCAATATGGGATGAACCAGAGTGGACAGGAACAAGCCTTCAGTGGAGGCTGTTCATGCTCTGACTTCCAAGGAGATCCTCTAGCACCTCCCTGTTGGATTATTTTAAAAAACCGAACCATTTTCTTTAGTGTATTATATAAAAAACCGAATGCCTCATGGAAGATAAGGATTTTGTAGGATTTAGCTATAAAGAGACAGTTGTCAGCCAATTGCCCAAAAGCTAATCCAGTTAATTCCTCTCATTTAATTCCAGGATGATTTACTTCTGAGTAAATTTATTTAAACACAAGTCAAAACTGGCTTTGGTATCCAAGCAGAATTCAGTAATTTTAACAAAAAAAGGCTGATGTTCTGACTGGCTGGGTTTTTTTTTTAAGAATTGAAAGGGAAAAACATTATTATTGATACTTCTACATACTACTGAGGCATTTGAGTAAGATGATTAAGATTTTTTTCATTTCAACAGAACATGTAACAGCTTCAAAATATTTGTTTGTTTGCACAGGCAAGGCTCACAACTACCAGAAGAGATCATAAGACTACTGATAAAAAAAGGATATTATAATACACAAGAGAATGTGTCAAAGTCAACACTAACTTTTTCATGCCTCTTAAGCAGCTGGTGTCTCTGCATGAAGTACTGATCTTTGAGCTGCTGTTTGAGGAGCTGGTGTTTCTCCTGCAGATGCCGCTCCTCCAGTTCCCAGATTGCAGCTTCACGAGCTGGAAAAGAGGAAGCTGGTTCAGAAAGTGCAACAACCACATGGTGCTTCCCAATCTACTGGCTGGTGGCCTACAAGTGCATTTTAAAAACAATGCTATTCCACAGCAAATGCTTTTAGTACCATTCTAGATCAGTCATTAAGGCCTTGGATTTCATAAAGTGAAGAAAGACTATTGCTTTAATAAAACACAAGGCCCTGTTTTTCAAGAGAGAGCCTGATGCTGGTACCTCTCATGAGCTGCTGTTTGTTGTTGAGGCAATCTCGTTCGATAGTGGCCAGTTCTGTCTTCTGCTGCTGAATAATTTTCTTCAGAGATGCATCCAGTTCTTGTTGCTGCTTCTGTACAAACTCCTGCTCCTGGTAAAAGCAATAGAAGTAAATTAAATTGTGTTCTTCTAACCACATTACATTTTAATGAAACTCCCAGTTCTCTCAGCATTAGCTATATATGAAAATAGATGCATCTATGAAAATTTGAGCTAGCATGCCTTCACTATCAAATTATCCATCTTTTGTATTTTCTATGTACAAAGTAGGTAAGAGCATATTTAATGTTTAAATAATATCCTCAGAAATAAGACCAAAGGCAACAAACTAGCCACCAAACTGCAATTCATTCTATGTCTTGTCTCTCCTCAGAACAAGTTGCAGGTTCAGAGCCAGCAAAGTCGATATGAAGTTGATCTTATTCTCTCTAGGGTTAATTACTCATGAAGGTAAGAAAATAAAGGCATGCACATTTATTTTGCTTTGGGTAATTAGTTAAAGCCTATTTATTTACACAGGTGGATTTCAGATTTGTTTGGTTTATCTTGTCCTGAAGGCAGAGGTATTGAGGCCGGGAGTTCTGCAGGCCACTGTGCAGCACTCCACGGTTCTGCAGGACTGTAACCCTGTCACAGCTGAGCTGAGCTGGCTCCTCGCACAGTGATTTACCACCTGCCTGATGCAGTCCCCATATCAACTGCATCTTCCCATCATCCAGGTGTACCACTGTTGCATCCCATCATAAAAAGCAGGCAGCAGGAGGAATCCCCCTCTCGTGCCCCAAGACCTTACTGTTGCCTTTCTTCTTTGCATCTATGAAAAACCACAGCTACAAGCATGTGAGCATGCACACACACACTCCTCTGTAAGAAGACATTAAATCAGAGGCTTCTATCACAATGTCAAGGTCAAAAGAAAGGATGAAGGCAGGTTCCTTCCAAGGGGTGCTGCTGAAGCACCTGGTGTTCTACACAAAAAAGCAACACTAAAGATGGTCTTTTGGAAGAGTGACGGGAAAACTGGGCTGCAGCTTATTGGTGGAAGGGTGTACTGAGCTATGCATTCTTATTTTTACTGAACCTACTTGCGAAAAGAGTCGTCATGTGGAATTAAATGTTCATTTAAAGTACTTTTAATCATGACCAGGAGAATCCTGGTTTTCATCTTCATGGGAAGTTATTAATAGATGAGGCTTTCATCTCTCCCAGTGGACAGCAGTTACACTGAGATAGGTAACACAAAACCAGAGGTGAAGTTGACAGTGACAGACTTGAAGGTACAAAACGAACTGGAAGGTGATGTCTGTAAATCAAGTTGGACGTACCTAAACAAATATATGGACTAATGAAAAATACTACTGTTTCCCTTTCTAGATGAAAAGGATAAGACTACAAATTTATTATTCTGAGGGTGCAGACATATAATTAACAGTGTTTAATTTCCTGGGAGTTTTTTTCATTTGAAGGGAGTGGGGAAAAGCTGTTCTGGTGTAGTCATGGTCAGAAAAGGATTATACTTGAGCTTTCTACAATCATTTAAATGTTGCTGCTCCTCTCTCTACATGCTAATTCTTAACAAGTTTTATACCTGCTAGCACTGTAAGATAAAGCAGGCAATCTCAGGAAACATTCTGGCCTTTCCACCTCCCACATTTACTCAAGTATCACACAAATAAAGGTCATTGACTTTACCAAAGAATGTGTTGGATGGTTAAAAGGCAGAGAGAGCAAACAATCCACTTTTCTCAAGCTACCACTTGGTTTTGCCTAAAAAGTATCTTAACTCAAGATATCTTTAAAATACATAGTTTCACTGCACACACAGCATACAAGTCACACAATGTTTCTCACATGTGCTGAACAAATAATAAACACCAGAGAATGGCATCATATTGCATGTGTGAAACCTCAGTCTTGCCCAGACTAAGTAACTACTGTCATTTTGATCTTTTGTCTATGAATAGTGCATCATTAGATAAATTTGTGCTAATCAGTTTGGAGACAGCAGTGACATTGATCAGCACATATGATCAGAAGGACAGGAGAAAACACACATCTGGAAAATTAAGGAAATAAAACTTTTACTGTTTTGCATTTTAAGACTTACATCCTGCATTTGTGCGTTGAAAAGTGTACACGAAGACAACTGAAAAGACTGAATCATAACCTGAGCAACGCCCTGTGGGACACAATGTACTTCCTATGTCACGACATAATGAAATTTTTATTCTTAAAAAAAGGAAGAAATAATATCTGCTATATGTTAGTAGTAAGAATTCAAAATGTTGACAAGTAGATGCTGACAGAAGTTCTAGATTTTCAAAACTAAACATCTGCACTTTGTCTAGCACTTCTCATTCCAAGTAAGGATCTTTCACATTTAAAATTTTCTCTTTCACCTTTCCTCAACAAATTGAAACCAGCAAAAGAAAGAAACTAAGTCACTACAAACACACTGAAAAACTAGGGGTTTGTTTCCTTAAAAGGTTTATAGAGACAGGTATCTTTGGTACGGGGAGAGTACTGCAGTTCAGTCACACTCTATCCTGGGAAATCCCCTCTTAAAGTAAACACATAATCAAATAAAGTTGCTATTATTTTCCACTAGGTCACTCAAACATTTAATCTTTAAGTTACTCAATCCAAACCTGTGGTTGAAACTCACTCTGTATAAGCTGTAGCCACCACAAAGCCAATGTTTTTCTAAAATACTTGCCCTCTTCTAGCTGGGTCATAAAAAAAGCAGCAAGTCTGAAGGCATGAAATCATAGATATGTCTTTGCAAAGTTTCCATACACCTACACTTTGACATTTAGATAACATTTTACCTAATCTGTTCTGCTTCTATAAACAAGATGCCTCATGCTTACATATTACATACATTTACCTCCCCTGCACGCGTGTTGTTCAAAACTTACTTCTTACTATAACCCTTAAAATCTGAAGGACCTGTGGGGTACTTACCACTCACAAAACCACTGTAAATAAACGTGCTGTAGAAAAACACCATTCTTTTTTGGTACAACACACAGAACATTGCACTTGACAGTACAAACCTGGCAGCTGCTGCTGCTCCTACATTCCTACCCAGTTTAGTCTATGAGATGTGATATGGGAGTACTCGAAGAAAGAGAGCAGTACGTAGGGTTAGTTTGAGTTAAGTTCCATATTCACTCAACAACAACAAGAAGTGAAATCATCAAGCTGTGTGAATACTGCTGCCTTTTGTATTTTAGTAGCTTGAAGCTGCCATTGTTACCTGAGCATGCTGGCTTTGTGCAAGCTCCTCTTTCTTGCGTTTCATGAGCTCTTTTCTCAGCTCTTTTGGTGCTTTCTCCACTTCACATAAAACCTACAGTGTATATAAGCATGCAGAAGGTGGCAAAAAGAACACTTTTTCTCCACAGCAAGCATTACTGTGAACACAGGACATGCAGGTCAAGCACTAGAGGTACTGGGAAGCATGCATTACTTCAGTGGCAGGGATGTTAGCTTAGTGAAAAGAGCTTAATGAAAAGAGAAGGAACAGTAGGTGCTTCATGCATGCCAGCAGTGCAGAAGGGAGGGATGTGCCAGCGCTTTTTGCATGCAAATGCTGCCCCAGTGCTCTCAGAAATGGAGTCTCTCACTTGTGTTTCCATGCAGCAGCCAGAAGAGACAATAGTTAAGAAAACCACCGCCTGAAAAAGTGGTATTTTCTTGAAGCACTATGGCAAAAGGACTACAGAGTATGTTTACCTCACAGTAAAGCTGTGAAAAAACATCTGGAAGTTTAAAAAACTTCCATTGAAAACCAGCTATTTCTGACACTGTCTATAACTTGAATTCACAAGATGCCATTATTAGTGTCTCCAACCATAAATGACATCTACACAGGTTATGTCTTTAAAATAACTATACAAGCAAACAAAGTATGATTTGGTTGCAAGTCCTTGGTTCTGAAGAATTTTAAGCAAAACCTACCAATAACTGTGTTTTCCAGAAACTTTTTTTGACACGTATGCTGGGATGGAACGTGTTCCAGTTCAAGGTGAATTAGACTAGATTAGCTGAAAGATTCTAAATATAACCTGGCTAAATCAACTGACTGTTAATCTGTTAATTTGCTGATGTGTTTTATTTGTTTTTAAGAATTATAAAAATGTAGCCCTGCACATTCCAGTGTAGCATGGACAGTTTTAGAGCACCAGCTGCATTTTCCTTCAAACTGTACATCGCCTTTCTAAGCTTTAAACACAAAACTATGCACCCAGAGACAAATGCCTGTTTGTTTAATAGTGGAAGCATCATCAGAAAGAGTCCAAATCACCACATGCTATTCCTGTTTCCATGAAAGAACTGCTTTCAGCTCAGAGGAATACGTAAAATTCTGCCCACTTTCCCATGTAGGACCCAATCACCAGTAAACAGAGAGAGACTCAAAAATGCAAGAGGTACCGCAAAAGAAGAAAAATTGTTATTTACATGTGAGCAAACAGTTCAAATAGAATACAACTTATTTCTTTAATGCAGTTTTGTGCTACAGGATCATTCTATGCAAAAGCATGGACAGTACAGCTTTCTAAAGACATCTCTGAGTCTAATAACTATTAGAGCAAACACTAGAGCCACATATATAAATGGGCACTACACAATTGGTCCAAAAATGAAATAAAACAGCTTTTAAAATGCAAAATCCACATGAAACACATCACCTTCTCCTACTCTAATGCAAACAAATTAATAGCACAAGGTGTCAGTGTCAGCTGTCATTCATTTTGCCTTAACTGTATGACATGTATGAAATCAACTGTAAAAGATTTTAGGTTATCCACAGCTCTCTCCCGCCTTTCTTTTTTGAGCGAAAGAACCAAATCCATATTACTGCTGTCACTTCGTACAAAGAAATTCTAAACAATAACAGCCCATGCTCAATAAAAATCTAACTAATTACTCTAACAAAAAAGAAACATATCTGACGTTCAAGCAGTTCTCAGTAATAACCAAGACTGTATTATTGTCTTTGAAATTCTAATTTGATAAGTATTTACAAAGCCATTACCACTGGATTTGATTAAAATAGAAATCTCAAATATTTGTTGCACTCTTTATGAAAATGCTTTTTCTTGATATACTACTTGAGAGAAAATATTTTATTAAATATTTTGTGAAAAATAAAGTCTTCCCATCTTGATGACATTTTCTATGTTAACTCAATACCTCAAGCTTCCTGTTAGCTGTTTGTATTTCACTTTAGGCAGTAAAACAAAAGAAACAACACTGACTGCTAGTGACACTTTCACAGCTCAGTTGACAAGGCTTCTGGGAGACCTAATCTCAACTATTTACTATGTCTACACTCCGTATTTTCTATATTATCATAATCTCTTACCTCTTTTTTCTTGTTTTTCAGCACATTCTGGAATTTGGACAATTCCTTGTCCTGTTCTGCTTTGATGCGTTTTGCTTCATCCCGCAAGCGATTTGTGTGCTCTTGTTCCAGGCGCTCTATCGTCTGTTTCTGCTGCTTCTCTAGATTTTCTATTTCTTGATCATACTGTCGCTTTTTACTCTGCAAAAATAATTTTGCACCTTTATTTAGAAACATAAGTTCTGCTTAGTGAAGTGCTGTGCCACAGCAGGGAATGGCTGTGCTGAATTATTCTGACAGGCAAGCTCCAACATACGAGCTGGGCACCCCACAATGGAAAATACTGCCTTCTATTAACGAGCATGAAGACTAAGCTACAGCCATCATAAAAGGAAACATCTGATTGCAGCTAGCAGCATTCTGCCTACTCCATCAAGATGTCATATTTTAAGAGCACCAAAATCCAGAAACTCACTGTCATTTCCTGTTCAAAACGCCGGAACATTTGTTCGCGCTGTTGCAAAAGCTTATTGCTGAGCTGCTGTTGGGCTCTTTGCTCCTCCTTCTGAAGAAGTCTTAGCTCTCTTAGCTCTTGACGTCTAATCAAGGAAAAAGAACACTTAATACTGATGGGAAAGCAAAAGAAGAGGAAAATTACAAAAGACAAAAAGGAGCACCTAAAACGTAGGTCCAGTAAAACTAGTTTTGAATCGATCGTTTTATGAAGAAACACTTTACATTCCTTTCTACTGAAAAATAATGTAAATTAATCCTTAAGTGTTACTGGACTAAGATCATTAGCCCCTTTTTTTTTTATTCAAAGATAAAAAAAATTAGCTGCTAACCTCTTGGAAACTTTGCTTACATAAACACTTACCGTAGGAATCGCATTTCTTCACTTTTTGAGTCATTCTCAGTAACTATTTTTGATGTAGTTACACTCACTTCTACTCCATCAACGACAAACTTGCGAGTTTTCTTTAAAGTTTTCTTCTGTCTTCTAGTTTCCTAAAGAAAACACTGGTAACTTATTCTCTACTTATTTAAGTTACATTCTTTTTCCTCCTTTTTCTTAGTATTAAATGACATCAAATATTTCTGTGAAAGCCTACTATGTAGTAATCAAGAGTTCTTCTCAGTAATGAAGTGAGAACTTAAAAAATTCTAATAAACTTAACACTTTCTCTAGTCAGCAAAGGAAAACTGTAATTATTGATTATCCAAATTGCCAGAAGAAAAAAATAATCTAAATAGGCTCAGAACAAAACTGATGGTTTTATTTTCAACAGCTGCATTTCCTGTTTGCTTTAGACCATGATTTTCCCAGTCATCACAAAAAGAGATCTAATTCTGAAGAACAGTTGTGAAACAGAAGAACAATTTACTCACCTACTTATTTCTGCTTTGAAAATACATGAGCAAGTTTAAATTTTTTATTCATATATATTAGCCAGAAATCACGAAGTGATCTTGCTGACAGCTGGAGAAACCTCAGTTCTCAAAGCTGCTGGTATTCCACTACCACAGAAGAGACACCCCAGCTGAAACTGCATCTCCATTGAGTGAGGGCTACTGCAAATACCTCGAACTCACGTTTTACCACAGCCATGACAAGCTATAGTTTTTTGTTTGGTTGGTTTTTCAGGTTTGTTTCTCTTCCATTCAAACCCATGTTACACAGTGACTACCCTACTATGGCTACAACCATATTAGTGTAAAGATATAAAAAAAGTTCATAGTCTGGAATGAGCTTCCTCTGAATAAGCTCATTCATACTGGCATAGCTGCATCAACTCAGTACAGCCACAGGATTAGTGTTTGGAATGAACAAACCCTACAGAATATCTGCCTTGGATCTCCCAAATCTAAACAGAGACAGACGATGGAAGTGACTGGAATTCAATATAAGATTAGATGTTACAAGAGATTTTTCCTGTTAAACAGGGATTCTGTGCAGAGTAAGACACTGAACTGGTCTCCTTGAATATCAGCTCTGAACTACAACCATTCACAATTTTTCACATTTAATATTGCTAGAATTCTTGTTATATGCTAGTCCATGTTTTTAAAATACATTTATGCAATAAACTGACAAAATTATTAGCATAAATGCACAAAATCCAGAATTGCTATACTGTGCCATTCAGAACACTTCACTTTCTACAAAGTTTTGTATGTATGTGCCATACTAGTTTATTACTCAACACTTTTCTTCATTGTAAAAATCAAACCTAGAGATAATTTTACGGTCACACTCACGTAAGATTTTGTATTACAAAATATAAGATTGCTTACACTTACCTGTAAAGATATTGATCCTGTCTCTTTGTTTTTACTAAGGAAACTAGAAATGGACAGATTCAAATCAATGCTGCTGTTATCAGCTGTAGAACCAGTGCCTGAATCCGCATCGTTTTCCTTCAAACTCTCCGATTCTAGCTGCTGTGAAGTTTCAGTATTGCCTTGATGATCCGTTTTGGCTTTCTCATTTTCTTCAGTGCTAATACTAATACTGGGGACTGCAGTGACTTCAGAGTCATCAGCCTGTCCACTGACAGTATTTTGAAGTCTATCCTTCATTACTTCATCAGAAGTAACTTCCAAACGTTCTTTGTCTATTTGAATGTTGTTTTCCTGGATATTCTCAGGTCTGTGCTCTCCCAAATTTTGGTCCATATCAGGCAGTTTATCCACCACTTTATCAGAAACTTCCTCAGGCTTGCTCTCTACTGCCTTCTGGTCTACGAAGTCTTTTCCAGAGTCTTTGATCTTTGTTTCCTCCATGCTGCTTATATTACTAATATCCTCATTTTCACTTTCTGCCAGTTTCTCGTCCACTTTGATCACTTTATCTTGGCTTTCTGATACAGTTTCTTCGGAGCTGATTATCTCACGGACCTGCTTAGCCTGACTTTCCACTGGCTTATCCTCTAGCTCAGGTATTTTATCCCCATCGCTGATCGGTGTTTCAGCAACACCACCTACCTCCTTAATGTTGTCAATTCCATCCTTTATTAGTTCCTTTTCTTCATCAGACACTTTAACTGTAGCACTAGGTAGAGTTTCTGTAGTGGTGTCTATTGTTGCCTCTTTCCAGTCTTCATCTTTATCTTCCTTGTTCTCTGTTTCTGTATTTTCTACAGGGATCTTCTCTTCCTCAAGTCCCGAGAGATCTGTTCTGTTCTCTTTCTCTTCTTTTTCACCAGTTTCCTTAGAAATGCCTTCTTCCGTTTCTACACTATTTTCAGTTGTGGGTATTACTTTCTGTTTGGTATCTTCTGTCTGTTCATTTGCCATGGCATTTTCTTTCTCTATTTTCAGGTTGGGTTCATTCTGTATTTCTGAGTTTGTTACCACTTCAAGTTCTTTCCCTTCTTTCTGGGGTTCTGTATCCTCATGTGGTTTTTGCAGGCTTTCTGTGTTCTTTTCTGCTGGTATTATTTTGCCTTGCTCATCTTCACCAGCTGGCACAGAACCATTCTGCACTTTCATATCATTAATGGTAGTATCACATATGTTATCAGCTGTTTTCCTAAATTTAATGTCCTCAGATTCGTCTCCTGTTGTTTTGTCCTCAATTGCATTACTTTCCGTTTTCTCAGAAAGAGATTCCAGGACAGAGGCATTCTGTGAAAGTTTATCCTCTTCGGAGCTGGCAATGCTGAGGTCGGAGGATGCACGCTTCTCTGCAGGTAACTGCTAAAAACGTAAAGGAAGAGAAATATTTAATCCTTTTGTAGCTTAACCAAAGCACAGTTCTATGGAAGAATACCTGAACAGAGACTAACACTGTATTCACAGGCAGAGTTACATGAATTCAATAACCACAGAACTGCGACAGGTTCTGAACAGAAAGTTTCACAAGAACCCTCTTCCATCTCTCATAATTTAATAACATACACTATTATGAGGGAAAGGAATCATGGTAATCAGCCACTCCTCAAGAGTCTTTTTCTTTTCACATGGTTTTTTTAATCAATTCAGTTCCTCAACAGTCCCAGCTACAGCTGGATTTGAAAGACATCTTCAAGCCAGTTTGGCTCGGAAGAAACTGTCTAGCTTTAGTGCAGCACTGATAAAATGAAGTATTACGACCTTTTTCTGCTTCCCTTTGTGTTCTTTGTTAAAAATGCCTGAAATTTTTTATCTGTTTTTTAATCACTGCGAAACTCCACTACAGTGGTGAAAACCTCCAGCAGATCTGATTAAGTGGCAATACAGAACCAGAACAGAAACAGTTACCTCCCTGCAGAAATTGCAGCTGCTATGAATGTTATCAGATTACAGACGGACATACAAAAGAATATACTACTAAAGCATCATTTTAACCATAATTGACCTTTCACTCTTCAAAGTGATTGCAATATCTCTCTGGCTGTATTTACTGTCAGAACCCTGTAATTTGCAGATCAGGCTCCTGATTTGCCATTGGGAACATCCCAGGTTAGCTGCTGTGGCAAGAATGGGTTTGATTACACATTTCCTACCTTACAGGTTTCCCAGGCATAGAGAAAACAATTCCTTTTAAGTCAAAATTGCATTCAAATATTTCTTCATGGAATTGTTCTAGAAACTTAGTGTTAATCTCCAACAAGTGTTTAAAACTACCACAAGTAAATAATGTGAATGCATCTACCTCACAGTTTCTTAAAATGCTGCTTGTGAGATATTTGAGTCACAGGGTGGACTTCAACCCCCCTAGGGATTGATGGCTTAGCAGCTCATCAGCAGAAGGAGCTAGTGGATGATCCTTAGGAGACAGAGAACAAATCCTGGAGGAAGCTGGTGGGAATGAACACTTAGAGATTTGCTGGGGTGGAAGGGGGTATGAAGGCCTGGGGATGCGAGCAGCATGGTGATGGGCAAGGAGGACACGAAGGGATCTGCCCCATCACACGTTTGGCTCCTGCACCAGGGCTGGTTCTGGCACTCGCACCAGCACACGGCCTGCACGCTCTGCTGCCTGGCACCCCATCACTGAGCAGCAGGTTTGCCTCTGAGCAACCATGAGAGCATTGTAAGCTTCTTAAAGCATCTTCAGAAATACACCCATAAATGCAATCCTGTCTTTGTAAAATATGGGGGATATTTTGCTCTTTCTTTTTTTTTTCCTCTCTCTTTTGACAGCCCTACTGTAAAATCACAAACTAGTTTATAGCATAATAGTCAAATACCTTTCTTAATCTTTTAAACACTTTACAGAACACAAATGCACATTTACTTGTTCATCTAGTCATTTTGACTTAACATCAATATCCCATTTTTAAAATATCACATACGCATGCAAAAAAAAAAGGAATATGTTAGTCTTTATTGGTTACTTATTAGTTCTTAAGGAGTTTAAGAACACACTAATTTTGAAATTGTTGACGCTTATTTTGTAATAAGGTTAGAATATGTTCAGATGTTATTCTTAGAAGGCTTCATGCAAAAGTTGGCTAGTACATCAGAAACTGAATTCTCCATGGGAAACTGGGGATTGAATATTTTAAAAAGCAAATTTTAAACTGACCAGAGAATTTTCTGTTTCTTCTTCTTCATCCTCATCTTTACCATCTTCAACTTCTTCTGTAACTTCAGCCTTAGCTTCTGCGATCAATTCTCTTATTGGTTTATTCGAAGTAACAGTAACAAATGGATGCTTGTGAAATAAAAAAATAAGCACAATATTAAGTGCTGACTTCGCTGTATGTAGTGGGAAAATCGTAACTTGAAAGAAATACAACTTTAGAGGAAAGTTACTGTGGTTCTCTCGAATTTGAAGATTCACAATTAACATTAATCGTAATTGTCCTAATACATTCTTTCTGCAGAAGCCTTAAAATCAAAACATTTGTATCCAAGCATACTGTGTAAGTAGTCTAACAAGCTTGCTAAAAATACAAATAATTCATTTATACTGACCTTTTTCACAATCCAAAGAATAGAAGTAGAAATACTTTTAAAAAGGTTATTTTTCCTGGAAATAACTTTCATTTCGGTTCCACAGTTAAATTATTTCCTGATAAACTTTATCTAGAATTACTCCTTCTAGGAAGAAAAAATGTGCTTTGTCTTTAGAACAATTCTTCCTAACACGAGCTAGAATTCTACCCTTTTCTTTGAGAGCAAACAGGTACCTGCTCCTCTCCTACTGTCTGAATCTTCTTTCTCTGCTTGGCCCTGCTGCTTAAATCTATTCAACATATGCCAGATGGATGGTGGATGAAGTAAATGCATGCTGACGTTAAACAGAATCAAACGTACCTGGTCACATCTATTCCTGTTCAGCTGTTCTGCAGCGACAGCATTACAGGGGAGGGCTGAGCGCTAAAGCTTTTAGAACACCTGTCAGCAACTGACTACATACGTAAGTATCTCCTTCATCCATTACAGGTATCAAAGTAGAATTACTTACACAAAGTAGTTACATTACATCAAAATATGTTAAACAAATAATCTGATCTGCACTCGGTCTCATTTAATCAAATTTTATCAAATAAGGATCAAAGCATCAATTTTTAAAGCAGACTGTGTCCAATTTGAAATTATTTAAACAGTTACTGTAACACTGCTCTGTTTTAATAAGTACAAAATATGCTCGCCTTAAACAACAGTTCTGAACAATTAACTCCTCCTACCTGTAACAGTTGAGTTGCACTCCACCTTGCATCTACATTCTTTTCCAAACATTTCTTCAGAAAATCTTTAAAATCTGATGACCTACACGAAAAGCAAACAGGTAGTGGTTGCTCTTCTGTCTTAACATCAGACTAACATATACTGCATATACTGTTAATGGCTTTTAAAAGTATTTTCCTAGTATAAAAATGCATTAGCCTCTTCTTACACAATTTTTTCTTTTTTAGATGGTCTTAAGACCTTTTACTGCATTTATAAAGGACTACTTCGCATATATTTTAATGCAAAATCTGCAAAATACTTCAGTAAAAAAGCCTCTATGCAGAACTATGACAAAAAGACCATAGTTCCAATTGTGTGAGCAGATTTATACGTGTGTGTATACAAGTACACACAGAGATAGGATATATACCTGAATTAATGCATAAAGCCAGACCACAAAGTTCAAAAGGGTTATGCTCATGAACATGAAGTTCGGCAAACAGACGACTTGGCATGCCTTCTACTCAAAACCTACACAGTGGTGTGGGAAAGCTGTAAATAAAACACTAACCATTTTGAAGGCTGTGCTAACGTGGGCGGGTCAGATTTGGCGATTTTCAGCAGCACTCGCATTGGATTCAATTCATGATGAGGTGGCTCTATTTGAGCCATTTCTATTAAAGTAATGCCAAGAGACCAAATATCAGCCTTGTAATCATAAGGCCTATCCTTAGAGGTCTCACACATTACTACTTCTGGAGCCATCCTGCAAAGAGAATAATGAAGTACCAGATTAGAAAACGCATTCCAATCTGTTCTGAGAACATTCTACATACACACATTCACTGAAGCATTTTAAGAAGCACATTCTACCTTCACTTAATATATTTACACAACATTTACCAAGCTTGTAATATTAAAATTAAAGGTAATACTAAGATATTAGTTCTAACTAAAAAAGAGTGTACTTACCAATATGGTGTACCAATGAAAGAGTCTCTTCTTTGTATTGTTCTTGTGTTTTTAGCTGATACTCCAAAATCCGCTTAAAGCAAACAGCAAAATACTATTAATGGGGTGATGGAAAACATATTTTATTTTTTATTTTACAATTGTCTTTTAAATGTTATATGTTCCAGAGGAAACATTCTGCAGCATTAAAACTACAAAGTGAGATAAAAATACTTTGTTTTGATAACGAAGTGCCAAGGTTTTAGAGCATTTCTAACAAAAGATCTTGATTAAAACTTATTCTCCATTTCTAAAACAAAAGGTAATGCTACTATCGGTCTGTGTGGGACAAGAGCAATATATGTATTTACTGCAGGAAAAAGTGATCTAAATAATTTTAATTAGAAACTAATGCCTATGAAGTCTGTATTCCTCAGACATGGCATTAACTCTCATTAATTCAACAACTCATTCAATTTTTAATTTCAGGACTCAAATTCTCATGAAGTAACACTGTCCTCAGAGGTTTCCTTTCACATGATTTTCACTTTATCTCAAATGTGTGAAAACTTGCATATCCACCTTTGATGTAATATCCAACCAAACCCCAACTTTATCTTTGCAATTACTTGTCTACAAAGCACTACATTTCTCACTAAAAAAAAAAAGATGACATTTGAATGTTATATGCTTATTATAGATGTAATTTTGTTAATGAAGATCTAGAGATTAGAGCAGAGGGACAAAACCAGCCATATGTTGCCATCTTTAATCTTTACAAAATTACTTGATGGGCTCAGCACTTGAGAACTCTAATTTTGCTCTGTGGAAAAAAGATACGGACTTTTTCTCTGGTTCAAGTGCAAAATTTGAAATCTGAAGGGACTACAGATACTGAAATAAGAAAACTTGAATCCTTACACAAATAAAATGCAATGAAGGAAATTTATTTGCCATTCACATATCTGTAAAACAACGAATTACCCATTTCTGTGTATAACAGGATCAAAATAGAAATAGTTTAAAAGGAGTAAAATACTCCTTCACATGATGCTGCACACCTTTCAAAACTAAAGCAAATCTTTTTTTAGAAATCTTTATTAGTGAACCCAAATGCATCACTAAACATCAGTGTGGAAGAAATCTCCCTGTGGTCTGAACTGTTAAGCAGTATCTTGACAGCCTGCAAGGTGCTGTGCATCAGCTAAGCTTGACAAAATCTTAAAACAGGTCCAAGCCTATGTGAAGAGAAGCCAGATCATGGGAGGAAATTAACAGAAACAATTTACTCTCTCTGACCATGAGACTCCTGCTACGGTCAGTGGTTTCTTTTACAGCCATACTAAGAATGTAAGATAGTGGTTCTACTACTTTTAAAAATAAGGCCTATGACCCCCAGTCCATCCCTAAGTCTTCAGGCTTCGAAGAAAAGCTGCTAAAACAATACAGTTACATGTACTTGGCAGATTAAAGAAGGCCAGGTGCAAGGATTATATATACAAGCAACAATCTTTTGTAAGGGGATCTATGCAAAAAGCAGCACACACTGAATAGATCAAAACAGCAAATCAGCTTCTTAAATATTCTCAACTTCTTAACAGAGATGATGCACTGAACCCTGCCAAGACTCTGCCATCAACACGAGTTAGGCAGCGGACACAGTTCTGAATTTGGACATGTCTTGTTTACATTTAAAAGGAATGCCTGTAGCAAACTGGGAGTTCAGAGCCCCAGTTCCCTGTGCTGATGCTCTGATTCTCCTTACCTTTACCCTCTGTGTAATGTGCATCCAAAGAAATACAACTAATCACATGCACCACGTAGAGAGAAGGTTCTGAAACCTGAGAGTGAGCTACAATGTCATGGAACTATGCCATGGTAGAGCCACTGCAAAGGCTGACAGCTCATACACATTTGCCCCTGAAACAAAGTGGATCCAGAGAATTCCTCTCCTTTCCTGGCTGAATGAAGGGATGCTATTCAGCACCAGTAATCCTTTGTCAGTTCTGTATGGAGGAATCCTCAGGGACCTCCTACCACATCAGAGTGAAAGAGTGGATAACTACTTGAATTCTCATTAAAAAAACCAGGAATTAACAATAGTAAACTTGTATTAATTTTCTTCCAGACTGTTCTGTATTAATTTCAGTCTAACAAACAGTTGACAAAGGCATGGGAAAAACTAAGAGGAGTAATTAAGAGTATTATTACTCCTCTCTCAATAAAGAAAGAGACAACAGTACTAGGTACTGAGTTTTGGTGACAGCGAGAAACATTCATTTTTCAAACTAACAACTTCAAAAGGAAGTTTTGATGCTACCATAGCAAAGGCACCTATAAGTTTGAACACTACACTAAGAAACAGTGGGACCTGTGTCTAACTGTAGGCAGCTTGGTGCAGATACTGATATGACTCCTACCCCCTCTGATTCTGAAGTGTGAAAGATGTGCCAAGTATGATCAGGATACTTGCTCAAACGTTGTTTTTTTCTTCTTAATAGTAGCAAGCCACTTCCTTTTGAAAAACCACCTCATTGCTAGATTGGTATTTCAGTAGGTAAATAATGAACTCCGACAAACTACAGCCTGAGGAAAACACAATTAAAAGACCATGCCAAGTTCTGGGAAAGTCTTTTATATGCAACATGCTTACCTAGTTTAATGTCTCCATCTAATGTGAAAAGAATATTGCCAGCCTTTAGATCTCTATGGATGATCTTATTTTCGTGCAAGTAGTTCAGTGCTTCCAGGGTCTGCCTGCACACCACTTTGATCTGTGGCTCTGTTAATGGCCTTTCAAGCTCTACAAGAGAGACACAGAAATAATCACAACATTTTTGCATTTTACGTTATGCATTCATAGCAATCAGCATAGTAATATATGTGAAAATTAATTTCTCTGACAGATTGTAAACATCACATGTCAGAAAAAAAAAAATTCTATCTTAGACCACTTGCCCCTTTCAATAAAAATTTCAGGCCTTGAACCCAACCCCCTCCCCATTATCAATTATGCATTCCTCCCTATCTGAACTGTGAAAAAGCTGTATAGTTTAGAGACTGGTTCTTCTGTGTGGTACACAGAGATGCTAAAGACCAGACCCTCTACTTAAATGGTATTAGTATTGACCCAATTTGAGGAACAAGCACAGAAAAATCGAACATTAAGGTAGATGCAATATGAAGAATTATCACAATGTAAATTGGAAGGTCGCAGTGGAAGAGGAAGGATGAGATCCCGAAAAGGGCTCACACAGACTATGTTATAACAACAGAAAGCTTCCTAAGCATATGAGAACAACTCTTCACATTCACTTAAAGGATTGAGACAAAAATGGGGTTACAAAGTAAATTCTAAAATGAGAGAAAATAAATCTAATTAAAGAAGTTATAATGTCCATATATATAGGTGTAAATACTGGTTTTTACATTCCAATATTCAACATACATAACACACCAATTACAGAAATATTTGCATATCAAAACAATACTCGTACGAAATGAGTGTTACAATATATATTATCATTTTAGGGTGTCAAGTTTACTATTTGAAACAATTTATTTACCCAACATTACGGCATCTACTGCTCCTCCTGCACAAAATTCGATCAGGATCTGTATTAAACAAAAAACCAAACAAACAGAAATTAGGAACTGAATAATTCCACTGAAGTGAATAATTTATTGAGAGCATTACTGAGGGTTCAGAGTTGCAGACTATTTTGCCTCAACAAATTATTTCATTAACTTTCAAAATATTGGTACTGTTACCAGCTAAAAGTAGGGTTGCGCTGCTCAAGCAAATTATTTGAAAAATACTTGGGAGATCGTCAGACAAAAGTTTTAATCCAAACATAAAATAGCATAATAAAACTTATAAAACATAATGAAACAGTCAGCTTAAACTTCTCCTTGGAATGTGATTTACATAATCCCTGAAAACTCATTTCTTGATTATAAAGCTCTACTTCTATACTATAATTTCCCTGACTGAAAAATCCAAGAGCTAAATGATTTTCCTGTAGCAGACGCTATCTCCTACGTTGTTTCAGACAAGATGAAAATACAGAAAAATGTTCTTAAAAGCTACAGAAAATTACTAAATTCAGATGTTTACATTAATTTTCCTTCATTTTCATCCATGACTACAACATGTTGAGGGTTCTATCCCAGAATATACTAGAACAAGTTCATCTCAGGTTCTGAGTTTTGGAGCACAAACTATACTGACATAAAGGACAGAAAGAACATACACAAAGGATAAAGAGGGTAGACAAAGGGAATGAGGAGAGCAAGAAAGATGAAAGGTCATCCAAGACTGATATCCTACTCTTCCATACACATTTTTTCTTTAATTTGAATTTTTAACATTAAATTGTAATTTTCAGTCTGACAGATAACAAGCGTTTCTTGTCAGACAGTCAATATTGCAGGAAATAATATCTTACTCTTTTTCTTCAGAGTAATTTTAAAATCAGATTATAACTGCCTATAAAAGAGGAAACCTCAAACTATACCTTATACCATGACACTTACATATACACCAGTTATGTCACATATTACTTCAAATTACTATTGGAATTAATCCACGCAATGATGATACCAACAAATGTATTATATAATGCAACTGTTTGTAAATATTTTAAACATTATTCTTACATGCTTCTATATGCCAAGTAAGTTAAGTGTGGGAAATTTGCTGTTCATCTGACAAAGGTCTCTTTGCTGGAGGAATCATGTTTACAAACCAGGAAAGCAAAAGTGTATGTCCAACTACCATTCTTCTCTTTTTTATCCCTCCACTAAATTCTGTTTACTTTTCACATCATTAAGCCTTCCCTTTGTTGCTTTCATGCTCCTGCATTTCACTGAAACTATGTAGCTACAACTTTGTTTTCGAACTATTTATTCCTCTTCTATCTGTATTCTGCCAGCGAAGCCCATTCACCGACTTTCATATTCTGCCTCTATGCATACTTGCTTTTATGCTGACCTTTATTTTTATTATAGAATTTTTTTCACTATTCCACTGTTTTATACAGTACCATTTTACTCTGCATTAAGATCACAAAGTTTTAAGCCTAGTAAAATAAATGTACATGAGGAAATACCATATTACACATCCACCATTTTTGTGACCAAAGGATAAAGCCTATTTATAAGACTTTAAGGCAATTTTCTTTTATTTGTTTTAGGTACCTTTTTTAAGTATAAACTCTTTTTTAAAAAACCCCATGCATTCTTTGAACAATTCCAAAATCACTTACAAATATTGCATTGGATCACCTAAAAGAAAAGATTGTATTGTCACAGCTGAAGTTATTCAAGTGAACATACAGGATATAGCAGAGGAGTGAGGTGCAGCCATATGCATGCTCACCACACATTAAGGTTCAAATACCTAGGGTTTAATTAATTAATTAAACCAAATTAATTATGGTTCAAGTACTGATAAACTGCCCTTAGTGGAAATGCCAATAAATTCACTCACATCTAAAATACATACTTCATAGGCTCACCTTTTCAGCATTTTATTTATTTTTCAGGTGTGGATCTGAATCTTACTCTAAATTGCACTAATGTAATTAAAATCTGAGTCCTGCTGTAACAAATAAGCACCAATTAATTCTCTCAACGCACCAAAATGAACTGCTAATTTCCATGGTTTAAATTCAAACCCCTGACCAAATGACTCAGTGTAGCACAATTTTACAGTGACAATTTCCTAAGTCATACTCACAATTGAAATATTAGCTTTGAAACAGAACAGTTATCCTGACAGTGACAAGCCACATGAAATGTGATTGACAAATGATCTTTTAATAAAGAAAAAAAAAAGTGTAATTTCAATAACCTTTAGAAATAAGTAAAAACAATTAGAGAAGGAAAAATACCTACCCACAGATTGTTTTCATAGTAGAAAGCATCTAGGAGCTTGACAATATTAGGATGATCACAGGATGCCAAAATATCAATCTCCACCATGTAATCTTCAAGTTCTTCTTCTGATTTAGTATCTATCACCTTTGCAGCAGCCAGAACTTTTGTTTCTTTGTTCTGAGCCTGTAAAAGAGAAGTCACAGCAAACAGATATACGTGAATTTCACCAGACAACTGGAACCAGCAAAAACACCCAGCTAAAAAAATCAATGCTCTCTCAACAGTTCTATACTATTTTCTGGCCTCTAGCCTCCTTTTCTACAAAAACAGAACACCTGCATATTAAAGAGCAGATAAAATCAAGCAGAGAAAAGGTTTAATAACTTGTTTCAAGGTTAAGAAACAGTGAAAGACAAGAATGTAAAAATACATAATTGTTGTCACATTCTTTAAGCCCTCATGCGGTCAATGGCTTTAGGGTCACTACAGCTTTGTACTAAGATGAAGTTTTGTGCTGCTCCCCAAAGCAGCATCAATTAACACTTGGCAAGGAGTATGAAGTAGCCTCCATCCTCCGTTTCTGCCCTTCTGACAGTCCCCACGTTGTGGCAGCACTGCTGCTCCCAAAGCCACAGAGAGTACCTGACCCCGGAGCAGGGACCAGCAGGTCGCTCCCCTTCAGCCAGGGGCTGTGTGCGAGCTCCCGGGTTAAGGAGCTGCCAGGCCATCATTAGTTTGTCTGGGCATTTTGCTCTCTTTGCTTCAGAAGTCTGGGAGGACTCTCAGGGATGGAGACTACTCATGGAAGGTGGAACGCTGAAACACTGCCAGCCTCTACTTTATTCCTTCTCACCCTAAGATGAGGGGGCTGGAAATGCTGTAGCGATATGGTCAACTACAGAACCCCTAAAACAAGGAAAGGGAAAACAAGACCTGGGGTATTACCCAATGGGAAGAAAAAAAAAAAAAATCAACATTTCTGCTATGCATTTGAATATTTTTTTTTATTTTTTTTTTCCCACACATATGACAAACAATTAGGGTAACTTACTTAAATAGCAAAACATTTCAGAAAACAGTAATTGCACATACTACTTATTCACAGAATATTGCTGAGAACTAATCCAGCAAAACTAGGCAAAGCGAGGGTTTATTTTTTAATATTTGGGGGGATAAAGCCAATACTAAACACAGCCTATACATGTGTGCATACACCAACACACACAAAATTACATACACTCTAATAATTCTCTTGCAAGTTATGTTTGAAAGAATACTAAATTCCAAGTTGCAGTAAACTTCAAACAAGAACGTATCTTTTTCTCAAGCCATCATAAAAGCACTACTTTATCAGGGCATTTCCAGTGGCTATTTTATCATCAGTGTCTCATTAAAAGAAGTGTAGGCTAAAGTCTATTTACCCATTACAGGTAAAGACCATGACGCAAAGGCCTGTATTTATTCCACTGAGCTTTTGACATTCAAATGAAATTAAATGGCAAGTAAGGACACAGACTCTCTCTAAAGCAGCAAAAGACAAAGACCTGCAGGGGCAGTTCTGACTCCTGATATGAAGCATCCCAAGGTGGCTCATCCTGTCTCTGCTGTCCAGCTGGTGCATGGGGCCCAAACCCACTTGGGGTGAGTCCAGAACAGAACACAGCAAGAATCACAAAACCTGAGTTTTGTTACCCTATCTCTTTATACCAGTACCAGACAAACACTGCTATCAGACAGCAAGTGAGAATCCTTAAGAATGATTTCTAAAGTCTAAATATTATTCCTTTCACAGCAATAAATAATTCTCTCAATGTGGCAGAAGATAATAAAATATTTGAAGATAAACATTTATAATAATATTCAGTAAAATAGCAGTAACAGCAAAACCCACTTGTCAGCACAGTTCCAGCTGATTCTTCTCATGTTGAGGGTAAAGGTTTTCTGTAACATTTCATCTCAATATTCTTTCCAAAACAAAAAACGACTGATCTTCCCAACCTCAATATTTGCCCTCCATGTTCAACAACAAAGATAAGGAATCTGGGTAACATTCCTTGAAAACAAACTACTGAGAAATTTTCCAACACACGTTCTAACAAGAAGGAAAGGTCTGCTTAGTAACGCAAACATCATTTGTTTTGGTTTCATGCTTTATAGCAAGAATAAAAGACCAACCTTCCTATTCTTGAGAGACACTCTAAATTAAACACGAAAAGTGAAACAGATGTCTGACCAAAACAGAAAATAGACTTGCTGGCTTTACATGTGCAGAAAAACGGGCCATAAAGCACCTTTCTACAGAATTCAAATTTTAGCTGTCAGTGTACCTTTTGAAACATGCATGGCCACACACTCTTCACTGTGCCTTAAAGAAGGACACTAAAAAAAATAAATTTGAACATCATTTTTACACAATTTTGCTAACAAAATATAGAATGGTAATAATGTGGGGTTTTTTAATAGAACTATCTGCATTATGTAACAGTAAGAGATGTTACTGCTTTCTGATTCAGTTTCTCCTCTGAGCGAGAGGCACTGGTTAAGTTCACCTGCATGGTTACATGCCTGGGAGTTTGCTGCATTTACAGCATCTATTGCTTTTTTCTATTGACAGAACACTTTGTATTTTGATTTTTTCCAGATCCTTTTGCTTGAAGTAACTAGAAATCTGCTTTGAATAAGTTTCTGTGATTTCTTCCTTGTGGTAGCTCCATTAAAACACCTCATTACAGACCAGAAGTTATTATAGAGACAATATGATTATCTTTATAAGCATCTTAAAAATTATAAACAAAACAAATGGTTGTCTTTATTCTGACTTAAGGTAGTAAAATTTTGTAGGCCTAGATCCACACTTTTTTTCCAGTTCTTCAAAGAAAAAAAGCTTTAGAATTAGCGTATTTCTACTGGATATTTCTGAGGACTGATAAAACATTTTATTTGAATTACACCTGAAAAATAATTATCTATTTTAAAGTTCTTCTTGAATAAGACAATATTCATCTCCATCCCACAATGCACTCTATAATAAATACCCATCTATGTGACTTGCTGCAAGATGTACGTAAGAAATACGCTCTTTTGAACTGCGTAGGAAAGGATCTTACTGTTCATGCATAAGATTTATGACTCACTGTACTATGGGAGGAAAAAAACCCTCTTTGGATTAAAAGGAACAAAAAGCATTTACAGCTTTGTGTGGGCACGTTTGTTTTTTCTAAACTTTGGCTCAAGTCTTTCTTCTGCTACAAAACATTATCCAAAGGTCAGAGCAGGAGCAAAAAAATGATTGTGTAGATGCAGCCTTGATTTGCATACTCTCATTTTAAATGTTGGTGTAGCCAAATGCAAAGTCAACCTGCCATTCATGTTACAGGACATATTTTGAAAGGGCAGAACCTCTAAGTAGCTGTAGCCCAGCATTTTCTTCCTAGCTCTCAACTACCAATTCAAGCTATTCCAAATGCTCTGCCTAAAATACATTTGATTCTGCTTCTATAAGAGATGCTTTAAGCTTCAGTCCTGTGTTAAGAAATCCAAACTGGTATTTTCAATGGTTATGTGGAGACAAGGAAGAAATGGAGGGGGAAAGATTCATTAACAAAATTTGATCTTTTCAAAAGATCCATACATAATGGATGAAAACTGAATTGGAATAACTCATTCCCTCAAGATGTGACCAATGCAATATGACATGGATGTTATTAACTATTATATGCGACAATACATAAATATTGCAATCCTTTCACCACAATTTCTATTTGGATTATTATTTAAGGTTACTGAAGCAAACATTTTAACTTACAGAGTGAGAGAATGCACATGGGAATAATAAACTGTATGTTACAGCATGGTTCCTGCAATAGATGGCACAGTCTCATCAGCAGACAATGCACAGTAAAACCACTTCATTCTAAGTTAAAGTCCCTTGAACAAGATGGATTACAGGTTTGTATAAAATAGATTATGTCTAAAATTAAAACTTTCAAATTAATTTCTCTCTGAACCTAAATCACATTAAAATGGCAATGCACACCTAATCTACAAAGATATGAAAAACTGAAAAAGAAAAAATAACCATTCTACACAAAACCAGGACCTGCAAGTATGTGGAATTAGTAACTTCTCCCTAACAATTCTGGATTTTTGTACAGTATTGTATAACTAAATGCAAGTTCTAGGGAGAGAAGCTTTCTGAAGAGACTGATAGCAGAATATTAAAAGGCAGGTTTACTATCTGGGCACTTGGCCAAGAAGTTGCATATTCCTAGCCTTGAACAGCAGGGAGAGCAGAGCCACTGCTCCAGAGTAATAGGATTACAGCTCAGAGATAACTTGTAGCCTTTCATCTTCAGATGGCCAATATGAAGTATCAGCCTTGGTTGTGAGGAGCTGTGTCAGTTTCCTATTGCCAGCAAACATTTCTTTCCCAACTGTGCAGCTCCCCTGCTGCAATGCGGCTGTGAAAAATTAAACACTATTTACAACTGAAAAGAAGCACATCCTTCGCCTATTGTTCAGCCAACCAGAAACAAAGCTGAGATATGAGATAGAAAATTGTTCATCACCTTTCTTCCTGATGCCTGATCTCTTGTGAGATGTTATATAACCCACTGCATGTTCTGCAGGCAGCAAAACAAATCAATTAAGAAGCTTTTCCTTTCTGACTCATTCTTCTTAACAAAACTGTAGTCATAATAATAGATCATCAAAGTTGTCAAAAAGTGAAAAATACACACATCCCTATTCAATAAAAGATGTTTTCCCCACATAAAAAGCTCCACTTCTGTGTAAACCTGGGATTGTCAGATCTAGTTCCATATAAGCCTCCTGATGGCACCCAAGTAATTGGTACTGAAAACCTGTCCCTGTACAATGCAAAGGCAAGAGCTGTTTCTCTGAGATAAAAGGAAGCATTAATTCTAACATCAAATGTTGAGAAATGTAATCAAAAATACCAGTTTGATTTCAAGAGCAAAGAGGTTCTTTTGCAACAGTAAACCACAATTTTAACAATAAACCACAAGTTCAGCCAATGAAGGAGATGGCAACCTCCACAGATTTCTGGAAATTAAGATGAGCCAGTCATTTCAAAGAAGCTATGTTATTTTGAACCAGTCTTGACTGCAAAATACTTGAAAACATAATAAAATGAAGAAAATAGAGAATTTAAATTTTTCATTTAATTACAGACACAGTTGGTTCAAGGAATTAAAAACCAGCTAACTGCAGTTATACATGCTAAAACTTGTTGCAGTGACTGTTACAGAAGACTTATTCAGAAGGATAGGATCTCCCAAAGAAGATACACCCTTGAACTACAGCTGATCAGCCAAAAATTTTCCCTGCCTACCCAATGTATCATAGTTATCTACTATACAGTTTCTTCTACTTCAAAAGAAGTTAATTAAATTCAGTTTTCTGTTTAATGTCAGGAAAAAAAACACCCTGAAATAGAAGTGCAGATAAAATTGCTTCTATTTCCTACAAGCAAATGCTTTTCCATACAAAGCAGAGGCCAGGGTTCAACTGCGACTGCTGAAGCATCTTTATGATCCTGTGGTCTGGTGCTGCCTTTGTGGCTATGCTCGTTTTGGAGCTGTTTCCATAACAACTTCACTCTTTTAATATTATCCTTGTACTTCGTACTCATTGTGGTTCTTTTGCTTCCTCCACAGTTGGTTTCTGAGGATTCCACAAGTTATTTTGGGAGTGATATGGAATATATTTTTCACGTTTTAACCTCATGTTTTCCTTTAAGCATTCTCATTAATTCTGTGGTATTTGTACACTAACTAGCAGAGTTTCCACCTGATTGATGCAGTGTGCCACTGAAATCAGAAAGAATACTTATATGCATATTTGAAAAGTACCTGGGCTGAACTGCCAAATATGTGCAATATAACTGAAACAGTCCCGTAGAGGAAACTTAGCAGAGCAGATTATAACAGACTCCAGCATAATTCTTATTTAAGCAAATACATTTAAAAAGCAGCATAAAAAAATAAGAAAAATTGCTAAACACCAGCAAGAAAAATTTCCAAAATATGCCATGCTGTTTTATAACACCAGATTCTTATTTTTCCTTCTCTTGCTGCAATGGCTTTCATAAAAGCAAAAGGGAAAACCAGCTGACAATATTGGGAAAACATTTTTAACTAAGGCATTAGGTGGTGTCAGAGTTTAAGTGCAAAGGACTTCTTCCTAAATTCTGTTGCAATAACTGCACATACTGCTTGTAAAAGCAGCATTAAAAAACACAATTCTATGTTGCAATCAGCTCCTAAACTTGAGAAGGGGGAGGTGTGACAAATTGAGATTTATCCCTGCCGTGCTAAGTTGCTTTGCCAGTATCTTTCATCTGCAGAGGACACTAACAGTTGCTGGCAGAGGTTTTCTCAGTTTTATCCAGCATGAGACGACGTCAGTCCCAAACTAACTTCCAACTTTCCAGAAAAGATTGTAGCCCAGTGTATCTTCATCTTGGATTGCAAATACACTACCTTTATTTATTCAGTCTTGTGTCATTAGAAAGAAACAACATAATGCTTAATGCTCACTAAATTATTTTAGTGACTACAGCTTAAAATTCAGTCTTTATTCCGGCAATAAACACAAATTACACAAATTCATAATGCTTCCAAGAAACAATGTCATCAAGAAATAAATTTTAATCAAACTGTAATTGGTACCTTTAGATGCTCACTAGAATTACTTTTAAGACAACCAACAGGTCAGAGTTGAAGCTGTGTACAGACTGTTGTTTTGTCAGAAAATTATCCCTGTGCCAGGCTGAGCTGAGAATTTTATTTGCTTTTGATAGTTTTATGATTTGCTTGAACACAGGACTTAAGAAACCTCCGATTCTTTTACGTGGGAGGATTCTGTTATAATCTTACTTGCAGTCATCTAACATCTGTAACAATTAGCTCACTTGAGCTCAGAGAGCCAGCGTTACTCCTGCTAACCTCTTTTCCCAGGGAGACATTTGGAGCTGTAAAAGTCAACTCTGGACTTTCTGCAAACAGATACACCACTGAGTCTTTCCGTGTAGCACAAAGCCACTTTGTTTACTCGCACTTTGCAGATGAGCATACATTCACAGATGCACACGGATCAGTCTAGAAACATTGGGGTTTTTTTGTTTGTTTGTTTGAAATAAAATGGCTGGGTAAACCCCGAGTTCCTCCTTACCCCGTTCCTCGGAGTTAAGTTACAAAACACGACTGGGATCTGCTCTGCCCAGAGCCTTTAGCCAGATCAGATGCAAGATGGCTACAGCTGTTTGCTGACCCAGCACAGCTATTCATTATAGCAAAACAACAAAAAAACCCAGTACATCTGACTGGAGCATAGAAAATTCTGTCCTTCCTAACTGGATATGAGCAGGCCAGCAAAATAATAAATCAAGAAAAATGACAGTTTCTTTGGACTTCAAGAACCCTTCAACAAAGGCCTTCTGACATGTTACTAGGGAAACTACATAGTCACAGAAATGCAATGTGGCACAGTCATTAAGTTAAAAAAACTTGCTGTCAGAAAAGTAAAGAATATTATTAAAAGCTCTACATTTCATACAGCAGAAGGAAGGCATTTAAAGACCTGCACTAAGACTATTTGATGTATTTATTGCAGAAGATGATGGGCTATAACAGATGTAACTCAACTGTTAAAGTGTAAACATCTTACTAGCTCGAAAATATGGGCAATTTGAGAAAAGGTTCTGAATAATTTGATACTGCAATGTGAGGCATATTCAAATCTTGTAATAAGCACAGCTAAATAGCCAGAGGGAAAAGATTAAATTAAACAAGATGAAGCATTATCACCCCATTTCATTCTTTGTCCTTCTAAAATGAACAATAAATACAGTATACTTCATATATTTTAAGGACAAAATATAAACTATATAGGCAGTTTAAGATTCAGTGTTTTACAAAAAGATACAGTTGTAGCAGAGGGAAAGGAAATGTGACTACATCAATACCACAGTAAAATTGGCAACAGCTCTTGCAAAACTATCAAAGCATATATTCTCTGTTGCTCCATGCGTGCTCTAGTCTGCTAAGATGAAACTTCCTCTATTTCTGAAGGAACAAAGAAAGTAGAAGAGTAGCCTTAGACAGTTTTAATTTAAAAACCTGTACATCATTTCACCCTTCTAAGTAAAATTGTTACAGAAACTAATTCATGTTCTTGTTATGGTATTAATGTATTTTAAAAAGAAGATAAAATTTAGAATTCTAGAGGGAAGTCACTGCTTCCTTATGCGCGTATCTTTAAAACAATCTAACAGAAACCAACTGCAAAGGCAGCAGCAACAACAACGAAATCAATATAGTTAAGCCAGTATCATTCAGCGCTCTTTAATGTAAACAACATTACTTTCAACTCAGTCCTACAATTAACATTATTAATTACAAAATTCACTGTGCTGGCATAAGCTGTTTAATGCCTGTACAGTCTGTGACTTGCCAGTAGTTTTCTTGTGCCTTAAGTCATGACCCTAAAGCTACGTACAACCTCACAAACATGAAATCTCTGACGTGCAAGTTCAAAAGGTGCCTCACATAGTTTACAATGACCTGGATAGCTTTGTAGTGCACTTGTGGTGCAAGTATGACATCTCAGGAGATGGGAAAGAGCCATCTGAATTCACATTTGATATTCCTTGACAATTGGCTATGCAAGTACCACAAAAATAGCATCTTGGGTCCTGTAAGTGAATAGTCATATTCAGCACAGTAGTGGAACACATTGCTTCTGATGTTGCCTACCAGATTAACTGTTTGGCTTGTTGGGGTTTTTTTAATTGTTGGATTTAAATAACTAACCAATTATGAAAACTGACTACTTTGAAAAACTATATGAATGCAAATCCAATTACTTATCAGCAGATTTCAAAAGAAGCTTTAATTGAGAAGCACACTGATGATGCTGATCTTGATGTTTTATGCATTTACTGTTTAACATTTTACTGATTAGTGTAATTCATTCAGAATTTACCTAGAATGCTATTGATAAACATAAATGGCCATGGGAATAATTGCATTACTTGACAAAATTATTATAAACAAATCCTTCAACTCTTTGAAGAGCTTGATGCAAAGGAAAAACAGTTGCTTTATTCGGACAATTGCAACTAATGAATTTGTGAACTTCTATCACTAAAGGATTTTCATGCAATGCTGGAACATTGTTCTTTCTCCAACAGAACTGCTGAGCGTCACAAAAACATTGAACAGTTAAACACACAAGATGTTCAGAAGGAGGTTCTGTTCTGACCCCCTAACTGTGGAAATCTTACTTTGAATAGGATTACAAAAGCTTTATTGTGACCACGTTCTCAAGAAGTGATGTTGCATGGCTCTTAGAGAGGGGTCTCATCAAAAGAAAACTACTTCATCTCTTTCTTCTACTCTTCCTGCTCTCTCGTATATTTTTAAAATTTATTATTAGGCTGAAAGCGTTTTGAAGCAGAGGACTATCTTTTGTTGTGTATTTGTACAATGAAGGTGAATGCAGAATTCCATTCCTTTTGGAAAATTATCACAGCCATTTCTTGCTTCAAAACACTGCTCACTCTGAAATTCAATTCACTTCCCTCACACAAGACAGATTTAGTGACATATAAGAAGTCTTATAAGATTTTCATTCTCTTCTAGCAGTTAAGTAGCACACCTAAAGTAGGAAAGAGAATCACCACCTGAAATAAAACTGGGAACAGAGTCTTTTAGTAAATTTCCAGGTAAAGATATGTCTATACAACAAAATCCTCCCAGCATGGATATCAGTGATGTAGAGGGACAGAGCTATTGGCTGATAATCCCAACAGCAGCATTTAGCAAAACTAACATTTGCTAAGAGCAAATGGCTCATACAACAGGAGTAATTGGATTTTTTCTTTTGTCCTGACAAAAAGCATTCACCTGATGTACCTTAACAACTTCAGAATATTGATAGATCACCCTGATGCTTCCCTTTTTTAGGTATTTAAGCCAATGCTGGCAATGTCCTGTCAATATTCACCAACATGAGCAGTGTCACTTGTCTGGCCCTCTTGTGAGCTGTTCTGGGGAGCCAAGAAGATTACATGTACAATCAGCTTTTGTGTGGCTTAGTTCCTTGAACCAGATCAACATGGGGTTGGCAAGAACCAGGCTTGTCACAAGGAAGGAGGTGGGAATGAGAATACACTGCCAGAATTCTGACTGCACTGACTTGCATCTTTGGAAACTGTTGTGGAAAACAGTCACAGAAAAGACCCTGACACTCATCATTCCAAAGTCACTTCTGTGCTTACTGAAGCTATTAAAATGCACCACTTAGAGAAGATATGTTGTTGTCTTTCACTTAATATCACAGCTCCATACTGTATTAGTGCTTTTCAGAGATTCAAAAGAACCTTCTTCATATTGCACTGTCTCAAAGGTGAGGTCCCAAATCAGCATCAATAAACATTAAAACAGACACCACAAACAGGAGAGGTAACAAGTTAGTACAGTAGTTCATTTTTATATTTCACTTTTAAATGCCATGGGCAGGTGTGGGGTTTTTGTTTGCTTTTACTTAAGTGTAACAGGAAAACTGACAACTTACTGGGTTATTAAGGTGACCAGAACATCTATGTTTGCTGCCAAGAGACTGCTTAAAATTCTTGCTACAGCCAAATGCAAAGGAGACATTTTCAGGTATCCCAGCTATCCCTGTCAATAGGAAACACTTGATAGTATTCTTGTTTAAATGATGGGTTTCAAGCTTTCAGACTTCCCACTCCAGAGAGAGAAAAATAGCAGACAGGTTACTTACAAACTTGGTTAGTACATCTCCAGTATTAACAAAAACTATTTGGAAAGGGTAAAAGAGTAAAAAAGTTTGGCTTAACTCTGAAAGTACCCATTTCTGCTCATTATTGGGATGATTTGTTTTGGGGATAATTCCTGTACAACGCCTTCCAACATTTCCCAGTGATGACCATAGTTCACTGTAGCTGCACAGACCAATGGTTCTGACCCATGACTATCCAGCAACGAAAAACAGAATAGCTTGCCTGAACGGGGAACTGAAAGATTAGTGACACTCAGAGAAGTTGAGCAAGTAAGAGAATGAGAGGGACAATTAAAATTATGAAAGAATCAAACAGTTGTCTTATAGAAAGCAGACTAAAAAGGTTGGGCCTCTTCAATTAGAACAGGAAAAGCTGAAGGTGGGGCAGGAACATGACTGAACTTTACGAAATAAAAAAAGGCAGCATATGAATTGAATAAATCCTGATTGAGACAATGGCTGTAAAGGAGAAGAGTTTTACTGCAACATTCTAATTTTTGCTGAAGCAGTCAATTAACATTTCTCCATTAAGATTTCACTGCCTTTTGATTACAAAAGTATTATTTCTTTTCCTGGTAAAATACTGCTTAAAAATACAAGTGAAAAGTCATCTTCCATAAAGTGAAATCTAGACAAGTGTCAGAGGAAAGCTTTGGGTTTACAGCATAAATCCGTTTCTGGAGAACCATTACCTACAGGATTAAGAAAGCATAAAAGCCAACACAAAAAGTCTTGCCAAGTTATTATGTTATCATTAAGTTACAGTAACTTTTCTCAGAACACTGTTTCTGAATCACAGCTATGATTAAACATTTCTAGAGAAAAAAACCAGTTCCTCAAAGCCCTCCTTAAACAAAAAGTCTCTGATCTAAAATGTTATTCAAGGAGATATGACGAAATTAAAGGGACACTTTTCTTCCAGATCATTATCAAGTTAAATGAATTAAAATATGATTCTGCCTTAGGATGAGGATTCACCACTGCTTCCACACCAAGTAAACCAATTCTGATGTAGGTACAACTTCAGTTCTAGAGTGATGGTTCCCCTCAAAAACTTTACTCTGTTCACCTACTCACTTTGAATAACTGCATTAATGCAACTTCATAAAAATTCTCTCTGAAAAGAATAAAGTTTATTTACTCATCATGGCCTCCTTCAGTTTCAGATTTTCGGAAACAACCAACAGACTGTTTTTAAGACTGACACATCATGGTAACAGACATTTAGTCCTCCATCATAAGAAGATATTTACCAAATTTTAAACATTAATCAATAAATGGATCTGGCTATTGTAGTACGATCCTACTTTTTTACTTCTTCATATTCTTCTCCATAGAAAATTCAGTAAAATTTAGAAGTCATATCATAGACAAGCGTGCTTCAGGTAATCGGTACATTCTTAAAGCTACATTTTGCATGGAACTTGATCCAAGCATGAATCTATGCATGACCAATTTCTTGCTCTAGGCTACAGGTAATTACCTAAATAGAAAATGGCTCAAAAATATACACATGGCAACATAAAGAGGAAATACTTTGTGTCTTTCTCTTAGCTTCCAGCTGCTTTACATTAATCTCTCTATATAGACATGTGCAATCCCACAGAATCCTGACAACCAGCCTTTATCCAGAACATAAAAAAAAAAAAAAAAAAAAANNATTACGTTTATTCAAGAGAAGATTTTTAAATGCCAGTGGAAAATTAGCATTTACAGTAGAGCCTTGATTTTTTTTGAAGTATGAATACCACTACAGAGTGACTTGAGGTAGCCTATTAGCTTTTATTTTTTTATTACTTAGCCAATTTTTATTGCCTGACATCCTTCAAACACATTCTGCAAGTACTGAGTCTTCTTCCTCTCTAAAAAAATTCCTTACCATTTGTGAGTGGAAAAACTTGTTTCCATGTGACATATTTGAGACATATCTGACAGCTGAGATTTCTTTCAAGCATTCCATATTGTAATCATGTTATAAAGTCATTAAAAATGAATTACAGGGGGTGACAATATGTATTTTATATGGTTTTGGAGAAGATTATAAAACATCATTCATTTTTCTTACTCTGTACTATTAATTCAATCTGCTTTCTGTGCTATTAATTCAGTCTGCTCTGTTTTCCAACTGTAAATTTCATGGCTTTTCCACCGCTAGACACTGAAAACTGGAACAATCCAAACAGTATCAAAAGAAAAGACAGCACAAGCATTGTATTTGAGTAATTTGGCTGCTACTGTAAAATAAGACAATAGGCAAAAGAGGTGAGACACTATGAATGTCAACTCTGTGTATAATCTGAATATAATTAAAGGGTATTGGGGGGAGCACAAAGAAGCAAAAACTGAAAAAATATTTTTAAATGACACTTCAGCCAACAGGATCTCAAGGAACGTATTTAAGATCTCAAATCAGAGGGTTTAATTACAGGCTCCTCTTTGACACAGACACAACTGTCATTGAAGGAGAATGATGTTTACAATCGTATGAGATTCTCAGAATGTGGGTCATGGCCCAAGAAACATGGAATGCATAGCTGCATTCAATTTAAACAAACAAATCCCAAATTAGGTATTAAGATCGTGGCACTTGTAAATACAAACCAAATAAATTATTTCTTCAATATTGTTTATGGGATGGTCAAAACTGGAATTTGAGACTCTATCAAAAGAAACTTTTGAACTACTGCTCTTCAACAATAGCATCTCTTACTACTTGGAGTAGTACTACTACTGTAGTACTGGAGGACTACCTCTCTGCCACAGAGTAAGCTTAAAAGGTTTAACCACATTGCCTTCAAAACCTTAAAAACAAACAAACAAAAA